>JAQOWZ010000169.1:0-209752 GCA_035578165.1 Stenolophus ochropezus
ACGCGCTATCTCAGAGTACCATTTCTGGAAAAAGTGTAAGTCGGATTTTCCGATAAAATGTCCCATTAAAAAGGGCACTTTATTCAACACCTAAATATGCATTTATGCAATTTTTGCTTCATTTTTGTTTTACGTCGCCATTAATACACTACGTATTTACCTGCATTTTTCCAATAACTGATAAATTTACATCAAAATCCTTGTAAGTCCAATTTTGTACTAATTTTGTCGAATATTTTCTTAGCGGTTTATATTATAATTATAAAAACATACAATACATACATAGAATTACATGCTGCATCGAGTAGTAAACTTACATTTTACACATTTTAGTTAAAACATCACGAATTTGCTGAAATGTTTTGTTATTATCTAAATTATTTAATAAATTTTTGACAATTTTTGTTTATATGAATATATAATATTGCGTATATTACCATAAACTTAGCATTTAGCAATTAAATATATGAATATTACTATTCACATATAGGCCCATATTATATCACAAACCGAATAGTAACATAAAAAATTATAGTTTCTATTTTAAAAATCAATATTCATAACCATTTCTGGAAAAAGTGTAAGTCGTATTTTCCGATAAAAATGTCCCATTAAAAAGGACAATTTATTCAACACCAAAATATGCATTTATGCAATTTTTGCTTCATTTTTGTTTTACGTGGCCATTAATGCACTAGGTATTTACCTGCAATTTTCCAATAGCTGATAAATTTACATCAGAATCCTTGTAAGTCCAATTTTGTCCTAATTTTGTAGAATATTTTCATAACGGTTTATATTATAATTATAAAAAATTACAATACATACATAGAATTACATGCTGCATCGAGTAGTAAACTAACATTTTACACATTTTTAGTTAAAACATCATGTGTTTGCTGAAATGTTTTGTTATTTTCTTAATTATTTAAAAAATTTTGGCAATTTTTTGTTTATATAAATATATAATATTGCGTATATTACCATAAACGTAGCATTTAGCAATTAAATATATGAATATTACTATGCACATATAGGCCCATAATTATATCACAACCCGAATAGTAACATAAAAACTATAGTTTCTATTTTAAAAATTAATATTCATAACCATTTCTGGAAAAAGTGTAAGTCGGATTTTTCCGATAAAATGTCCCATTAAAAAGGGCACTTTATTCAACACCTAAATATGCATTTATGCAATTTTTGCTTCATTTTTGTTTTACGTCGCCATTAATACACTACGTATTTACCTGCATTTTTTCCAATAACTGATAAATTTACATCAAAATCCTTGTAAGTCCAATTTTGTACTAATTTTGTCGAATATTTTCTTAGCGGTTTTATATTATAATTATAAAACATACAATACATACATAGAATTACATGCTGCATCGAGTAGTAAACTTACATTTTTACACATTTTAGTTAAAACATCATGTGTTTGCTGAAATGTTTTGTTTATTTTCTTAATTATTTAATAAATCTTGGCAATTTTTGTTTATATAAATATATAATATTGCGTATATTACCATAAACGTTGCATTTAGCAATTAAATATATGAATATTACTATGCACATATAGGCCCATAAATATATCACAAACCGAATAGTAACATAAAAATTATAGTTTCTATTTTAAAAATCAATATTCATAACCATTTCTGGTAAAAGTGTAAGTCGTATTTTCCGATAAAAATTGTCCCATTAAAAAGGGCAATTTACTCAACACCTAAATATGCATTTATGCAATTTTTGCTTCATTTTTGTTTTTACGTGGCCATTAACGCACTGCGTAATTACCTGCATTTTTTCCAATAGCTGATAAATTTACATCAAAATCCTTGTAAGTCCAATTTTGTCCTAATTTTGTAGAATATTTTCATAACGGTTTATATTATAATTATAAAAATTACAATACATACATAGAATTACATGCTGCGTCGAGTAGTAAACTAACTTTTTACACATTTTAGTTAAAACATCATGTGTTTGCTGAAATGTTTTGTTATTTTCTTAATTATTTAAAAATTTTTGGCAATTTTTGTTTATATAAATATATAATATTGCGTATATTACCATAAACGTAGCATTTAGCAATTAAATATATGAATATTACTATGCACATATAGGCCCATAATTATATCACAACCCGAATAGTAACATAAAAACTATAGTTTCTATTTTAAAAATTAATATTCATAACCATTTCTGGAAAAAAGTGTAAGTCGGATTTTCCGATAAAATGTCCCATTAAAAAGGGCACTTTATTCAACACCTAAATATGCATTTATGCAATTTTTGCTTCATTTTTTGTTTTACGTCGCCATTAATACACTACGTATTTACCTGCATTTTTCCAATAACTGATAAATTTACATCAAAATCCTTGTAAGTCCAATTTTTGTACTAATTTTGTCGAATATTTTCTTAGCTGGTTTTATATATATAATTATAAAACATACAATACATACATAGAATTACATGCTGCATCGAGTAGTAAAACTTACATTTTACACATTTTAGTTAAAACATCACGAATTTGCTGAAATGTTTTGTTATTATCTAAATTATTTAATAAATTTTGACAATTTTTTGTTTATATGAATATATAATATTGCGTATATTACCATAAACTTAGCATTTAGCAATTAAATATATGAATAATTACTATTCACATATAGGCCCATATTATATCACAAACCGAATAGTAACATAAAAATTATAGTTTCTATTTTAAAAAATCAATATTCATAACCATTTCTGGAAAAAAGTGTAAGTCGTATTTTCCGATAAAATGTCCCATTAAAAAGGACAATTTTATTCAACACCAAAATATGCATTTATGCAATTTTTGCTTCATTTTTGTTTTACGTGGCCATTAATGCACTAGGTATTTACCTGCAATTTTCCAATAGCTGATAAATTTACATCAGAATCCTTGTAAGTCCAATTTTGTCCTAATTTTTGTAGAATATTTTCATAACGGTTTATATTATAATTATAAAAATTACAATACATACATAGAATTACATGCTGCATCGAGTAGTAAACTAACATTTTACACATTTTAGTTAAAACATCATGTGTTTGCTGAAATGTTTTGTTATTTTCTTAATTATTTAAAAAATTTTGGCAATTTTTTGTTTATATAAATATATAATATTGCGTATATTACCATAAACGTAGCATTTAGCAATTAAATATATGAATATTACTATGCACATATAGGCCCATAATTATATCACAACCCGAATAGTAACATAAAAAACTATAGTTTCTATTTTAAAAATTAATATTCATAACCATTTCTGGAAAAAGTGTAAGTCGGATTTTCCGATAAAATGTCCCATTAAAAAAGGGCACTTTATTCAACACCTAAATATGCATTTATGCAATTTTTGCTTCATTTTTGTTTTACGTCGCCATTAATACACTACGTATTTACCTGCATTTTTTCCAATAACTGATAAATTTACATCAAAATCCTTGTAAGTCCAATTTTTGTACTAATTTTGTCGAATATTTTCTTAGCGGTTTATATTATAATTATAAAAACATACAATACATACATAGAATTACATGCTGCATCGAGTAGTAAACTTACATTTTACACATTTTAGTTAAAAACATCATGTGTTTGCTGAAATGTTTTGTTATTTTCTTAATTATTTAATAAATCTTGGCAATTTTTGTTTATATAAATATATAATATTGCGTATATTACCATAAACGTTGCATTTAGCAATTAAATATATGAATATTTACTATGCACATATAGGCCCATAAATATATCACAAACCGAATAGTAACATAAAAATTATAGTTTCTATTTTAAAAATCAATATTCATAACCATTTCTGGTAAAAGTGTAAGTCGTATTTTCCGATAAAATGTCCCATTAAAAAGGGCAATTTACTCAACACCTAAATATGCATTTATGCAATTTTTGCTTCATTTTTGTTTTACGTGGCCATTAACGCACTGCGTAATTACCTGCATTTTTTCCAATAGCTGATAAATTTACATCAAAATCCTTGTAAGTCCAATTTTGTCCTAATTTTGTAGAATATTTTCATAACGGTTTATATTATAATTATAAAAATTACAATACATACATAGAATTACATGCTGCGTCGAGTAGTAAACTAACTTTTTACACATTTTAGTTAAAACATCATGTGTTTGCTGAAATGTTTTGTTATTTTCTTAATTATTTAAAAATTTTTTGGCAATTTTTGTTTATATAAATATATAATATTGCGTATATTACCATAAACGTAGCATTTAGCAATTAAATATATGAATATTACTATGCACATATAGGCCCATAATTATATCACAACCCGAATAGTAACATAAAAACTATAGTTTCTATTTTAAAAATTAATATTCATAACCATTTCTGGAAAAAGTGTAAGTCGGATTTTCCGATAAAATGTCCCATTAAAAAGGGCACTTTATTCAACACCTAAATATGCATTTATGCAATTTTTTGCTTCATTTTTGTTTTACGTCGCCATTAATACACTACGTATTTACCTGCATTTTTTCCAATAACTGATAAATTTACATCAAAATCCTTGTAAGTCCAATTTTGTACTAATTTTGTCGAATATTTTCTTAGCGGTTTATATTATAATTATAAAACATACAATACATACATAGAATTACCATAAACGTAGCCTTTAGCAATTTAATATATGAATATTACTATGCACATATAGGCCCATAATTATATCACAAACCGAATAGTAACATAAAAATTATAATTTCTATTTTGAAAATCAATATTCATAACCATTTCTGGGAATTAGTGTAAGTCGTATTTTCCGATGAAATGTCCCATTAAAAAAGGGCACTTTATTCAACACCTAAATATGCATTTATGCAATTTTTGCTTCATTTTTGTTTTACGTGGCCTTTAATACACTGCGTATTTACCTGCATTTTTCCAATAGCTGATAAATTTACATCAAAATCCTTGTAAGTCCAATTTTGTACAAATTTTGTCGAATATTTACGCGCTATCTCAGAGTTTATAATTATAAAAATTACAATACATACATAGATATACATGCTGCATCGAGTAGTAAACTAACATTTTACACATTTTAGTTAAAACATCATGTATTTGCTGAATTGTTTTGTTATTATCTTAATTATTAATAAATTTTGGCAATTTTATGTTTATATAAATATATAATAATGCGTATATTACCATAAACGTAGCATTTAGCAATTAAATATATGATTATTACTATGCACATAAAGGCCCCATAATTATACCACAAACCGAATAGTAACATTAAAATTATAGTTTCTATTTTAAAAATCAATATTCATAACCATTTCTGGAAAAAGTGTAAGTCGTATTTTCCGATAAAATGTCCCATTAAAAAGGGCACTTTATTCAACACCTAAATATGCATTTTTGCCATTTTTGCTTCATTTTTCTTTTACGTGGCCATTAATACACTGCGTATTTACCTGCATTTTTTCAATAGCTAATAAATTTACATCAAAATCCTTGTAAGTCCAATTTTGTCCTAATTTTGTAGAATATTTTCATAACGGTTTATATTATAATTATAAAAATTACAATACATACATAGAATTACATGCTGCATCGAGTAGTAAACTAACATTTTACACATTTTAGTTAAAACATCATGTGTTTGCTGAAATGTTTTGTTAGTTTCTTAATTATTTAAAAAAATTTGGCAATATTTGTTTATATGAATATATAATATTGCGTATATTACCATAAACGTAGCATTTAGCAATTAAAATATGAATATTACTATGCACATATAGGCCCATAATTATATCACAACCCGAATAGACGCGCTATCTCAGAGTTTTCTATTTTAAAAAATCAATATTCATAACCATTTCTGGAAAAAGTGTAAGTCGTATTTTCCGATAAAATGTCCCATTAAAAAGGGCACTTTATTCTACACCTAAATATGCATTTATGCAATTTTTGCTTCATTTTTCTTTTACGTGGCCATTAATACACTGCGTATTTACCTGCATTTTTCCAATAGCTGATAAATTTACATCAAAATCCTTGTAAGTCCAATTTTGTACAAATTTTGTCGAATATTTTCATAACGGTTTATATTCTAATTATAAAAATTACAATACATACATAGAATTACCATAAACGTAGCCTTTAGCAATTTAATATATGAATATTACTATGCACATATAGGCCCATAATTATATCACAAACCGAATAGTAACATAAAAATTTTAGTTTCTATTTTAAAAATCAATATTCATAACCATTTCTGGAAAAAGTGTAAGTCGTATTTTCCGATAAAATGTCCCATTAAAAAGGGCACTTTATACAACACCTAAATATGCATTTATGCAATTTTTGCTTCATTTTTCTTTACGTGGCCATTAATACACTGCGTATTTACCTGCATTTTTCCAATAGCTGATAAATTTACATCAAAATCCTTGTAAGTCCAATTTTGTACAAATTTTGTCGAATATTTTCATAACGGTTTATATTCTAATTATAAAAATTACAATACATACATAGAATTACCATAAACGTAGCCTTTAGCAATTTAATATATAAATATTACTATGCACATATAGGCCCATAATTATATCACAAACCGAATAGTAACATAAAAATTATAATTTCTATTTTGAAAATCAATATTTATAACCATTTCCGGAAAAAGTGTAAGTCGTATTTTCCGATAAAATGTCCCATTAAAAAGGGCACTTTATTCAACACCTAAATATGCTTTTATGCAATTTTTGTTTTACGTGGCCATTAATACACTGCGTATTTACCTGCATTTTTTCAATAGCTGATAAATTTACATCAAAATCCTTGTAAGTATAATTTTGTACTAATTTTGTCGAATATTTTCATAACGGTTTATATTATAATTATAAAAATTACAATACACACATAGAATTACATGCTGCATCGAGTACTAACATTTTACACATTTTAGTTAAAACATCATGTATTTCCTGAAATGTTTTCTTATTTTCTTAATTATTTCATAAATTATGGCAATTTTTGTTTATATAAATATATAATATTGCGTATATTACCATAAACGTAACATTTAGCAATTAAATATATTAATATTACTATGCACATAAAGGCCCATAATTATATCACAAACCGAATAGTAACATAAACATTATAGTTTCTATTTTAAAAATCAATATTTATAACCATTTCTTGAAAAAGTGTAAGTCGGATTTTCCGATAAAATATCCCATTAAAAAGGGCACTTTTTTCAACACCTAAATATGCATTTATGCAATTTTTGTTTCAATTTTGTTTTACGTCGCCATTAATACACTACATATTTACCTGCATTTTTCCAATAACTGATAAATTTACATCAAAATCCTTGTAAGTCCAATTTTGTACTAATTTTGTCGAATATTTTCATAACGGTTTATATTATAATTATAAAAATTACAAAACATACATAGAATTACATGATGCATTGAATAGTAAACTAACATATTACACATTATAGTTAAAACATCATGTTTGAGCTTAAATGAATGGTATCGGTGAAGGTTGGCGTGCAAAAATAACGAAAATGTTTCAACCTTTAGCTTTTGTTATCTGGAATAATTTGGCGGAAGTATATCGTAAATGGCTCTAAGCAAAGATTTAGTTAAAGAATGGCGTGCAGAAATGACAAAAATGTGCATTGTTGTTCAGCTTCTATTTTTTGCAAAAAGTTGTCAGAAATATATCGTGTTTGGGATCAAATAAAAGATATTGGTTAACGCTGGTGTGCAGTAATGACAAATATGGTATTTGCTAAAATGTTTTGTTATTTTCTTAATTATTTAATAAATTTTGGCAATTTTTGTTGATATAAATATATAATATTGCGTATATTACCGTAAACGTAGCATTTAGCAATTAAATATATGAATATTACTATGCACATATAGGCCCATAATTATATCACAAACCGAATAGTAAAATAAAAATTATAGTTTTTATTTTAAAAATCAATATTCATAACCATTTCTGGAAAAAGTGTAAGTCGTATTTTCCGATAAAATGTCCCATTAAAAAGGGCACTTTATTCAACACCTAAATATGCATTTATGCAATTTTTGCTTCATTTTTGTTTTACGTGGCCATTAATACACTGCGTATTTACCTGCATTTTTTCAATAGCTGATAAATTTACATCAAAATTCTTGTAAGTCCAATTTTGTACTAATTTTTTAGAATATTTTCATAACGGTTTATATTATAATTATAAAAATTACAATACATACATAGAATTACATGCTGCATCGAGTACTAACATTTTACACATTTTAGTTAAAACATCATGTATTTGCTGAAATGTTTTCTTATTTTCTTAATTATTTCATAAATTATGGCAATTTTTGTTTATATAAATATATAATATTGCGTATATTACCATAAACGTAGCATTTAGCAATTAAATATATGAATATTACTATGCACATACAGGCCCATAATTATATCACAAACCGAATAATAACATAAAAATTATAGTTTCTATTTTAAAAATCAATATTTATAACCATTTCTGGAAAAAGTGTAAGTCGGATTTTCCGATAAAATGTCCCATTAAAAAGGGCACTTTTTTCAACACCTAAATATGTGTTTTATACGGCACCAGAAGTATACTCCAATTAGTGGAATTTTCTGTGTCTAGAAATACAAATTACGGTGCAAAAGTCAGGGAATAATTTGGTGATTACGTGGCAAGAAAATTTTGCAGTTTGTGAAGTGGAAAAGTAGCGTAAGCGAACAGTGAAACTTTTTGACTTTGGTGACCTTGTAGTTTTAGCGCGCAAAGATAAACCGGCTTGTCGAGCGCTCAGTGTGTGCGCATGCGCAGTGGGTACCTGAACAGTGGCGTATCGTGCGGGAAATGAATCAGGGTTTTAGAGGACGTAGTGACTCGATAGAAAAAAGAAAACGAGAAAAATCGCAAGCAGCAGATGAAGATATATTTAAAAAAAGCAAAAGAACTACAAGATCTCCAGTAAAACAAGCGAATACAAATCAAGTAGAAATGAAGGATTTAAAGAAAATGATTGAGGCACTCACATCATCAGTAAATGGGATAGTAAATCAAATGGCAACAAATCATACGGATCTGAAAAACGATATTAACAAAAATGCAACTGCGATAGATGACATGAAGAAAGAATTTGAAAGAAAAGAAAAAATATGGCAGTACGAAAAAGATGAGATGAGTAAAGAAATTTATTTTTTGCGTAAAAAAATAGAGGAACAAGAGAAGAGGAGCAGAGCGAATAATATCATAATTAAGGGCCTGCAAATTAAAGAAGGGGATACAAAAGCGGAGATTGAACATTTCCTAGAAAAAGATATTAAAGTTAAATGTAACATCAAGTCAGCTCATGTAATTAAAAGCCAAGATAAGATGACGATGATTGTAGCCGAATTATCGAATAATGAAGATAAACTGAAAATAATGAAAAACAAAAGTGGTCTCAAAGGAAACAAAATCTACATCGATAACGACTGGACAAAGGAAGAAAGATTTATGCACAGGGTTATCAGGAAGCAAGCATACGAAGAAAGAAATAATGGAAAGGAAGTTAAAATATTTTATAACAAACTGGTTGTTGATGGAAAAGTACTAATATGGGATAACCAAACAAATAAACTATGCGAACAAAAAATTTCGGCTCTACAAGGAGTTTCTCAGTCAAAAAACTGAGGAGCGAAAGGGGAACGGAACGAAAATTGGTAACGAAAAGGCAATTAAAAAATAAAAATGATAAGATAAATTTAAGTACTTGGAATTTGAAAGGTACAAAGGCTGAGGGGACTTACAAAAATTTAAATGAAGTGTTAAAACAATACAATGTCGAAATTGCTGCTTTACAAGAAACAAAACAAAAGGGAAATAGTATAACAGAGGTGAAGGATTATATAATATTTAATAGTGGATTTAATACAGATAATTTTGGAGTGAGTTTTATGATTAAAAAAAGTTTAAATCACGCCGTGATAGCTTTCGACGCGATATCAGACAGAATCTGTAAATTAAGAATAAGAAGAACATACAGAAAAATCAGCATTGTCAATGTGCATGCACCAACGGATGTAAAAGAGGAGGAAGAGAAGTATAGGTTTTATGAAGAACTGGCAATTATACTGAACAGAATTCAAAAATATGATACTAAATTAATAATTGGAGATTTAAATGCAAAAATAGGAAGAGAGAATATCTATAGCCAGATTGCAGGGAGATATAGTTTGCACGAGGTTACGAACGAAAATGGGAAGAAACTGCTTGAATTCGCATCAGAAAATGAGATGAAAATAGTAAGTACATGCTTTCAAAGAAAAGATATATACAAAGGTACTTGGGTGTCACCGGACGGAAAAAACTGTAATCAAATAGATCACGTTCTCATAGAGAAAAGAGATGTACATCTTATAAAAGATATTAAGTCCAGAAGAGGTGCTGTATGTGATTCAGACCATTTTATGGTAAAGGTATCGTTAAAACAAGAATTACCAAGAGTGACAAAACATAGGGGAGAAAAGATGGAGAGATTCAACATGAATAAGTTGCAAAGCGACGAAGCAAAACGAAAGTTCGAAGAGATAGTTAACGGGCACTTCTGTATTACAGACGAGAACAACACAATAGATGGAAGTTGGAAAAATTTGGAAAGTGCAATTGTAGAGGCTTCAAGGCAGGTACTGAAGAAAGAAAAAGGATCAAAAAACAAGGACTGGTTTGACAAAGAATGTTTCAGTGCAATGGAAAAAAGAAACAAAGCCAACATAATATTTCTGAAAAACCGTAGTGCTTTAAATAAAATGAGTTATGAACGTGAAAAGAAGAATTTTAAAACTATTTGCAGAAGAAAGAAGATGGAAAAAATGGAAAAAGTATTAGACAGAATTGAGGAAAATTATAATAATAAGTGGCTAAGAAACTTCTACCAAGATGTTAAACAACAAAAAGAAGGTTTCCGAAATTCAACAGTATTTTGTAAGGACAAGTACGGACAGCTGATAACGGGAGAAAGGCGAGTAGATCGATGGAGGGAATATTTTGAGGAACTTCTGAATGCAGACGCGCAAGAGAGTGATGAAGAAAATCTCGAAATGCATGAGACAGAAACAGAGCAAGATAATAATAATATAGCACCAGAATATGAAGAAATAATGCACATTATTACAAATTTCAAAAAATAACAAAAGCCCAGGGGAAAATGGTCTGTCTGCCGAAATCTTTAAATATGGCGGTGAAGAAATAAGAGTAGCATTACATGGTATAATTACGAATATTTGGAACCAGGAACAAATGCCTGCTACTTGGAATAACGCAGTAATTTGCCCGATTTTTAAAAAAGGTGACAAGACCAACTGTGAAAACTATCGCGGCATAGCGCTATTGGATGTAGCATACAAAATTTTCGCTATTTGTTTAAGAAACAGATTAAACAAGATTGCAGAATCACTAGTAGGCGACTATCAAGGTGGTTTCAGAAGTGCGCGATCAACTAGTAACCAAGTATTTATTCTTAAACAACTAATTGCCAGTAGTTATGAACTCAACATGGAACTAGATGTACTCTTTATTGACTTCAAACAAGCTTATGACACAATAAATATCAAGGAAATGATAAAAATTTTAAAAGAGTTAAGAGTACCTGGGAAACTCATAAGATTAATTAAAATGGCGCAAAAAGATAAAGATTGCAAAATTCTAGTAGGAGGCAACAAATCCAATAGTTTTAACGTTCTCCGCGGGCTGAGACAAGGTGACCCAGTATCTCCAACTCTGTTCAATCTAGTACTAGAAGGAATAATAAGAAGGAGTAATCTGCACAGAACTGGATTAATATACCGACACAGACATCAAATTCTGGCCTACGCGGATGATATCGCAATAATAACGCGAACAACGGAAGAATTAAAAAAGGTTGTGTTAAGAATAGAAAAAGAAGCAGCCAATATTGGTTTAAGAATTAATGAAGAAAAAACAAAATTTTTGCAATGAAGACAAAGAAAGGTGCGAAAAAAGAACATTTACGAATAACGAACGAGCTTAATAAAATTTATAGTTTTGAAGAAGTTGACGCTTTCAATTACCTGGGAGTTACGATTACTAACAACAATGAAGAGGATACAGAAATTAAAACAAGAATTATAAAAGGCAGCAAATGTATGGGCTCACTCTCCAGAGTACTGAAAGGTAAATCGGTGTCAAGAGCGGCAAAAGTGAGGATTTATAAAACAGTTATTCGACCGTCAGTGTTGTATGGGTGTGAAATGTGGGTTTTTAATAAGGGAAATCAAAGACGGCTGGAAGTTTGGGAAAGAAAAGTACTAAGAATGATTTTTGGTGGTAACATGTGCGGGGACTTTATGGTGCAAAAGACAAATGAAGAAGTAATGGAACTATTTCGTGACGTGAATATTACGGGGGTTGTTAGGGCACAAAGACTGAGATGGTTTGGTCATTTGGCACGCATGCCAACAGGTAGAATGACAAAAGCAGTGTTTGACAATGTTTTCGTGGCAAAAAAGAGAAGAGGCCGTCCAAAAGAAAAGTGGAGTGATTCAATCATGAGAGACATTAGTGCGCTGGGTTATGAAGATTGGAAGGACAAAGTCAAAGACAGAGTTATATGGAGAAGAATAGTTAACGAAGCCATGGGCCTGCATGGCCTGTAGAGCTAAAATATATATAATTTTGTTATTTTCTTAATTATTTAATAAATTTTGGCAATTTTTGTTGATATAAATATATAATATTGCGTATATTACCATAAACGTAGCATTTAGCAATTAAATATATGAATATTACTATGCACATATAGGCCCATAATTATATCACAAACCGAATAGTAACATAATAATTATAGTTTCTATTTTAAAAATCAATATTCATAACCATTTCTGGAAAAAGTGTAAGTCGTATTTTCCGATAAAATGTCCCATTAAAAAGGGCACTTTATTCAACACCTAAATATGCATTTATGCAATTTTTGCTTCATTTTTGTTTTACGTGGCCATTAATACACTGCGTATTTACCTGCATTTTTTCAATAGCTGATAAATTTACATCAAAATTCTTGTAAGTCCAATTTTGTACTAATTTTGCAGAATATTTTCATAACGGTTTATATTATAATTATAAAAATTACAATACATACATAGAATTACATGCTGCATCGAGTACTAACATTTTACACATTTTAGTTAAAACATCATGTATTTGCTGAAATGTTTTCTTATTTTCTTAATTATTTCATAAATTATGGCAATTTTTGTTTATATAAATATATAATATTGCGTATATTACCATAAACGTAACATTTAGCAATTGAATATATTAATATTACTATGCACATAAAGGCCCATAATTATATCACAAACCGAATAGTAACATAAAAATTATAGTTTCTATTTTAAAAATCAATATTCATAACCATTTCTGGAAAAAGTGTAAGTCGGATTTTCCGATAAAATGTCCCATTAAAAAGGGCACTTTATTCAACACCTAAATATGCATTTAAGCAATTTTTGTTTCAATTTTGTTTTACGTCGCCATTAATACACTACGTATTTACCTGAATTTTTCCAATAACTGATAAATTTACATCAAAATCCTTGTAAGTCTAATTTAGTACTAATTTTGTCGAATATTTTCATAACGGTTTATATTATAATAATAAAAATTACAATACATACATAGAATTACATGCTGCATCGAATAGTAAACTAACATATTACACATTATAGTTAAAACATCATGTTTGAGCTTAAATGAATGGTATCGGTGAAGGTTGGCGTGCAAAAATAACGAAAATGTTTCAACGTTTAGCTTTTGTTATCTGGAACAATTTGGCGAAAGTATATCGTAAATGGCTCTAAGCAAAGATTTAGTTAAAGAATGGCGTGCAGAAATGACAAAAATGTGCATTGTTGTTCAGCTTCTATTTTTTACAAAAAGTTGTCAGAAATATATCGTGTTTGGGATCAAATAAAAGATATTGGTTAACGCTGGTGTGCAGTAATGACAAATATGGTATTTGCTAAAATGTTTTGTTATTTTCTTAATTATTTAATAAATTTTGGCAATTTTTGTTGATATAAATATATAATATCGCGTATATTACCATAAACGTAGCATTTAGCAATTAAATATATGAATATTACTATGCACATATAGGCCCATAATTATATCACAAACCGAATAGTAACATAAAAATTATAGTTTCTATTTTAAAAATCAATATTCATAACCATTTCTGGAAAACGTGTAAGTCGTATTTTCCGATAAAATGTCCCATTAAAAAGGGCACTTTATTCAACACCTAAATATGCATTTATGCAATTTTTGCTTCATTTTTGTTTTACGTGGCCATTAATACACTGCGTATTTACCTGCATTTTTCAAATAACTGATAAATTTACATCAAAATCCTTGTAACTCCAATTTTGTACTAATTTTGTCAACTATTTTCATAAAGGATTATATTATAATTATAAAAATTACAATACATACATTTAATTACATGCTGCATCGAGTAGTAAACTAACATTTTACACATTTTAGTTAAAACATCATGTATTTGCTGAAATGTTTTGTTATTTTCTTAATTATTTAATAAATTTTGGCAATTTTTGTTTATATAAATATATAATATTGCGTATATTACCATAAACGTAGCATTTAGCAATTAAATATATGAATATTACTATGCACATAAAGGCCCATAATTATATCACAAACCGAATAGTAACATAAAAATTATAGTTTCTATTTAAAAATCAATATTCATAACCATTTCTGGAAAAAGTGTAAGTCGTATTTTCCGATAAAATGTCCCATTAAAAAGGGCACTTTATTCAACACCTAAATATGCATTTATGCAATTTTTGTTTTACGTGGCCATTATTACACTGCGTATTTACCTGCATTTTTTTCAATAGCTGATAAATTTACATCAAAATCCTTGTAAGTCTAATTTTGTACTGGTTTTGTCGAATATTTTTATAACGGTTTACATTATAATTATAAAAATTACAATACACACATAGAATTACATTCTGCATCGAGTAGTAAACTAACATTTTACACATTTTAGTTAAAACATCATGTATTTGCTGAAATGTTTTGTTATTTTCTTAATTATTTAATAAGTTATGGCAATTTTTGTTTATATAAATATATAATATTGCGTATATTACCATAAACGTAGCATTTAGTAATTAAATATTTGAATATTACTATGCACATAAAGGCCCATAATAATATCACAAACCGAATAGTAACATAAAAATTATAGTTTCTATTTTAAAAAATCAATATTCATAACCATTTCTGGAAAAAGTGTAAGTCGGATGTTCCGATAAAATGTCCCATTAAAAAGGGCATTTTATTCAACACCTAAATATGAATTTATGCAATTTTTCCTTCATTTTTGTTTTACGTGGCCGTTAATACACTGCGTATTTACCTGCATTTTTCCAATAACTGATAAATTTACATCAAAATCCTTGTAAGTACAATTTTGTACTAATTTTGTCAACTATTTTCATAAAGGTTTATATTATAATTATAAAAATTACAATACATACATTTAATTACATGCTGCATCGAGTAGTAAACTAACATTTTACACATTTTAGTTAAAACATCATGTATTTGCTGAAATGTTTTGTTATTTTCTTAATTCTTTAATAAATTTTGGCAATTTTTGTTTATATAAATATATAATATTGCGTATATTACCATAAACGTAGCATTTAGCAATTAAATATATGAATATTACTATGCACATAAAGGCCCATAATTATATCACAAACCGAATAGTAACATAAAAATTATAGTTTCTATTTAAAAATCAATATTCATAACCATTTCTGGAAAAAGTGTAAGTCGTATTTTCCGATAAAATGTCCCATTAAAAAGGGCACTTTATTCAACACCTAAATATGCATTTATGCAATTTTTGTTTTACGTGGCCATTATTACACTGCGTATTTACCTGCATTTTTTCAATAGCTGATAAATTTACATCAAAATCCTTGTAAGTCTAATTTTGTACTGGTTTTGTCGAATATTTTTATAACGGTTTACATTATAATTATAAAAATTACAATACACACATAGAATTACATTCTGCATCGAGTAGTAAACTAACATTTTACACATTTTAGTTAAAACATCATGTATTTGCTGAAATGTTTTGTTATTTTCTTAATTATTTAATAAGTTATGGCAATTTTTGTTTATATAAATATATAATATTGCGTATATTACCATAAACGTAGCATTTAGTAATTAAATATTTGAATATTACTATGCACATAAAGGCCCATAATAATATCACAAACCGAATAGTAACATAAAAATTATAGTTTCTATTTTAAAAAATCAATATTCATAACCATTTCTGGAAAAAGTGTAAGTCGGATGTTCCGATAAAATGTCCCATTAAAAAGGGCATTTTATTCAACACCTAAATATGAATTTATGCAATTTTTCCTTCATTTTTGTTTTACGTGGCCGTTAATACACTGCGTATTTACCTGCATTTTTCCAATAACTGATAAATTTACATCAAAATCCTTGTAAGTACAATTTTGTACTAATTTTGTCGACTGTTTTCATAACGGTTTATATTATAATTATCAAAATTACAATACATACATAGATATACATGCTGCGTCCAGTAGTAAACTAACATTCTACACATTTTAGATAAAACATCATGTATTTGCTGAAATGTTTTGTTATTTTCTTAATTATTTAATTAATTTTGGCAATTTTTGTTTATATAAATATATAATATTGCGTATATTACCATAAACGTAGCATTTAGCAATTAAATATATGAATATTACTATGCACATATAGGCCCATAATTATATCACAAACCGAATAGTAACATAAAAATTATAGTTTCTATTTTAAAAATCAATATTCATAACCATTTCTGGAAAAAGTGTAAGTCGTATTTTCCGATAAAATGTCCCATTAAAAAGGGCACTTTATTCAACACCTAAATATGCATTTATGCAATTTTTGCTTCATTTTTGTTTTACGTGGCCATTAATACACTGCGTATTTACCTGCATTTTTCCAATAACTGATAAATTTACATCAAAATCCTTGTAACTCCAATTTTGTACTAATTTTGTCGAATATTTTCATAACGGTTTATATTATAATTATAAAAATTACAATACTTACATAGAATTACATGCTGCATCGAATAGTAAACTAACATATTACACATTTTAGTTAAAACATCATGTTTGAGCTTAAATGAATGGTATCGGTGAAGGTTGGCGTGCAAAAATAACGAAAATGTTTCAACGTTTAGCTTTTGTTATCTGGAACAATTTGGCGGAAGTATATCGTAAATGGCTCTAAGCAAAGATTTAGTTAAAGAATGGCGTGCAGAAATGACAAAAATGTGCATTGTTGTTCAGCTTCTATTTTTTGCAAAAAGTTGTCAGAAATATATCGTGTTTGGGATCAAATAAAAGATATTGGTTAACCCTAAGGTGCAATGTTTTGTTATTTTCTTAATTATTTAATAAATTTTGGCAATTTTTGTTGATATAAATATTGTGACGTGTGCCAGAAATTTAAAAATAATATTCAAAAAATTACCGTGATTTCTCGAAGAGAAATCACGCGTCACACACTTACCTCGACAGCTCAGAATTGGTCGTGGTATCGCTAGGTCGTGGGTCACTAAGATCTTTGTAATAACAATAATTGGGAAGGGCGCCAGTTGTGTCGAAAGGAAAAATGGTGGACACAACAACACCGAAAATAACAAATTGAAAATAAAACTAATTTTATTTACTGCTAGTAAATACAATAAAGAAGTTAACGGGGACAATTATTGCCTATTACAAAAAATAATAAAATACCTTTTGTGGGGTAACAAAATATCGATGGGTCTGGAATGGCTAGGTCGTTGGAGTGAGTCCCTGGACGTCTTGGTACCGTGGTTCGGCTTGTCGACGGAATGTGTACTGTTCGTGTTAGTATTAAGCGGCGCCACAGGATGTCGGACACAAGCAGTGTAGTAGCGTAAAGCAGGATACAGGATAATGCGTGGTGTCACCGGACTAAGCGTGTCTGGCGGTTGCGTGAGTTGTTCTTGTGTTTGCAAACTGCAGTTTTTTGTGCGTGATGCCTGAGTACTGTGTGTAAGTTGGTACTGTGTACGTGTGCACGTGTCGCAGTACTATTCAGCTTGGATTGGACCTCCACACTCCACTACCAACAAACCTCGACCATCCAGGACCAGGAGGGAATATAAAACATAAAAAAATTTAGCAGATAATTGACCCCAAAAAAAAAACTTGCCGTGGCAAAAAATACAAAAAAATATTTATAATAAAAAAGAACAAATAATTTATTTAACAATAAATAAATGCAAAAATTATTATTTACAAAAAAAATTTGTGCACAAAAAATACTACAAATACTTTTATAAAAACTATCAGCTGGCCAGGCTGTAAAAGACCAGAAAATAAGAGAAAGAAAGAATATAACAGACTTGAAAGGTTTTCAAAAACTAACGTTTTGACTGCGGGACTTGTAAAATTATTACTTACTTTTTGGCTGCCAAAAAAAATAATTAACGATAAAAAGGTAACTAATGGCATCCAAAACAAAGAGAAAAAATAAAAATGGAACGATACAAATTCTACTTACGACAGTAAATCAGCGTGAGCTCTGTCTAAATCCCACAGTATAAAAAATAACCTAAATCGTATTCAAAAAAATATTAAGCAAACTATAATAAAAATGAATCTTTCCTGTGAAAGATACACAAGAAATTTGGAAAATAATAATAACAAAAAAGAAAAAAGTTGAGGAGGTTTCCTCGCAAGCTTTGACAACACGTGGTTATCTAAATATTTCTTTAAAAAGGTTCGAATAAAAAATAAAAAATATTACTTTACTCACCAAAATCAGTGAAATAAAAAATCCAGAGTAAGAATATTTTAAATAAAATCTTGATGATTTTTAAAATAACTTTAGATAAAAATCTTTAGAACAAACAAATTGCTATAAAGATACGTCCGTTGTCTCAGCTTGCAGAAACTCAACTCCCTGTACAGACCGCGCTCGCCTCTCAAGCAGTCAGCAGCACTAGAGATGTCGTATGTTTAATTAAAATATAAAATATTTAAATAAAAAACCGCGAAACGAATGAAATCGTTTCACTGCCCCCCCTCCAAAAAGGATGATGACGTAACGGAATCATCAAAAGTTGTGTCAGGATCATCGGGGACAGTAGATGCAGGTTTAAGGTCCTTTATGTGGTAGATGCCAGCATCATTTCCGTCGGTATCGTGAAGGTGATACGCGAGTGGAGATAGTTTTCGAAAAACCTTGCTTTCGACATAACGAGGTGCTAGAGCCGAAGAGAAACATCTAGAACCAACAGATAAAACTCGATTTCTACGATAAACTAGATCACCTTCATCAAATTCGAGCTGACGACGATGTTTATTATAATATTTCGCGTTTCGCTCATAAGCTTGATGAATACGGTCTTGAACGACTAAGAAAAATTCAGACATCTCTGATAACGAGTTGCCATAATCAGCTGGGGAATCAGAACAGATATTGTCAGGTAAAGAACGGTAAAAGTTTCCTGAAACTGGAACATGCCTACCAAAAGTAAGGAAAGCTGGAGTAAATCGAGTAACTTCGTGCACACTCGTACGAATGGCCTGAGCGATGGCTTGAAGATTTTTATCCCAAGCGCGATGATTATTGTCGAGATAAGACCTAATAGCTGTTTTAATTACCCGATTGGTACGCTCAACAAAATTCACCTGGGGGTGAAACTTGGCGTTATACCATAATTTAGGTATTTCATATTTAGCGATAAGATCTGTAAATAATTTAGAGACGAACTGAGTTCCATTATCGCACATGACAATTTGTGGTACACTAAATAAAAGAAAAACATTTTCCTCTAAAATTTTACAAATTTTTGGAGCGGTAGCTTCACGCATAGGGTGAACAATGACAAATTTGGAAAACCAATCGGTCACTACTAGAATATAGCGAATTCCAGCTGACGAAGGAGGTAATGGTCCCATAAGATCAACCGAGATAGCTTGCCAAGGAAACTTTATAATCTTTTCCCTGCCCATTAAACCAGGTGGAGGGACTTGAGGAACTTTTTGAGACAAACAAGTCTTGCAACGTTTTACATAACCGGCAATAAAATGATGCATCTTAGGCCAGTAATATTCTGATGCAACACGGTGAAAAGTTTTAAAGATACCAAAATGAGCGGCAGTTGCATCATCGTGACATCGTGAGACAATTTCTTTACGAAACTCCCGGGGTACAACTAATTTCCATGTAGACAAATTAGAGGGAAGGGAATAGGGAAATAAGATGTTTTTGTACAAAAAATTATTTTCCACGCGCCAGTCCGGATAGTCGTTTGGACTTAAAACTACCTTTTCACACATTCTACTATACCAGTTGTCCCGGGTATTTAAAAAAGTCTTATTGTCGATGACACAAACCTCAAGAGGACACCTAGATAGAGCATCAGGTAATTCATGGAGTTTACCAGGGCGGTGAGTGATGTTAAAGTCAAATTGTTGTAATTGTACCGACCAGCGAGCTAATCTTCCATGCGGATCCTGCATGCGAAGCAGCCACAAAAGAGAGTAGTGGTCAGTAATAACTTCGAAATGAAGCCCTTCGATAAAAGAACGAAATTTTAAGATACTGAAAATTACGGCAAGGCATTCTTTTTCCGTAACTGAATAATTTTTCTCAGCTTTATTCAAAGTACGACTTGCATATGAGATAGGATGTTCCTCATTATCATCGCCAATCTGTGTAAGCACAGCTCCAAGTCCATAATTGGAAGCGTCAGCATAGATCTTAAAAGGTTTAATAGGTTTACTATAATCAGGGCTAGCAAGAGTTGGAGCAGATATTAGTGCATTTTTTAATTTATTAAAAGCTTCGTCAGCAGCTGACGTCCAAGAAATGGTGGACTTTTTACCTTTACCTTTAGTAAGGTCCGAAATAACAGCTGACATAGAGGCAAAGTTTGGAACATATCTCCTGTACCACGAGAATAAACCTAAAGCCCTACGCACTTCGGTTACGGTATTAGGTCTAGGAAGATTTGCAATAGCAGATACCTTATCGGGATCAGTGCGAAGACCGTGTTGATCGACAACAAAACCAAGGTATTTGAGAGAAGGTAAACAAAATTCGCATTTCTTGACATTTACAGTGAAACCGGCCGCTTTGAGGCGATCTAAGACTTTATAGAGAATAACGATATGTTTTTCAAAAGAAGAAGTAGCGATAATTAAATCGTCCAGGTAAACAAAAACGTTTGGGTCTAATTCTGGACCGAAAACTTCGTCCATTAGTCTTTGAAGAGTTTGAGGGGCATTACAAAGACCGAATGGCATTCGAACGAACTCAAACAGACCGCGACCTGGTACAGAGAAAGCGGTTTTTTCTTTAGACGAAGCCGATAAAGGAATTTGCCAAAATGCACTCTTAAGATCAACAGAAGACAGAAACTTTGCATTACCCAGCTTACTTAAGATGTAATCTACGCGAGGCAAGGAATAGCTATCCTTACGCGTAACCGAATTAAGTTTCCGACCATCAAAACATAGCCGATATTCTCCCGATTTCTTTTTGACAAGTAATATGGGACTAGACCACGGACTCACAGATGGACGAATCATAACTGGAGAAAAAGGATATTGGCGCTGTTTTAAGGGAAGCGCGTCACCAGTATCAATAACATGTTGAATTTTATTGGTACAACCGAGTTCTAAAGATCCGAGCTTTTCAAAATCAGCAACGACGGAATTAAGAATTTCTTGCGGACGGGAAGATAAGTTTTCACGGCTAGAAACACCACTAAGAGAAGCAATTTCATTTTGGGCATGCCACGAATTCTTAGAAAAGTCTAACTTAAGACCAAAACAACGACAAAAGTCCACACCTAATATTACAGGATGTTTTACAGAAGGAACGACAGTAAAAGAAAAATGACTACTCGTTTTACCCAACGAGAAAGGTACAAAAACGTTGCCTAAGGTTGGATGAGATTTACCATCAGCAGTTGAAACGGTAGGAACAACACTAGGTTTTAGAGAAAATAGATGTTTTAGCATTAAATAGCCTCGACCACCTACAATAGAAATATTAGCACCCGAATCAACTAAGGCTGTCATAGGTACTCCGTGAATGAAGATAGTAACGAAAGGTCGGTTATCATCACTTGATTTATTAAAAATAGGTGAAATGACATTATTCGTGAAAAAGTTAGAGACTTGGTTTAACCATTGAGACCACTCTTCTCTGTCGGTTTTTCTAACGACTTTACCAGCGTTGGGGTGGCGTTTTCCTCGACAGCTGGCAAGACCGAGGCGCCGCACACGTTTTTTGAACAGTTGGGGCATTTAAGTTTGGTAACGTTTCTTTTACCACAAGAAAAGCAAAAGAGATTACGAGGCTTTGGACATTTTGGATAAAGATGTTCCGTACTATTACAGTTCCAGCAACTAAGAACACGCCCTTGTCCTACAGCTGCAACGGCTGAACGAGAAAAATTTCTATCCAATTTACAGGATGATTTAGAACTACTTTGAAATGAAAGATCGGGTTCTAAAGTATTTGAGGAACGAGTTGGTGGATTTTTAAACTGCGAGACATTAAATTCAGTGTCTTCAAGTCTCTTGCAAATAGTAATCAATTCTGATAGAGAGTTAATATTTTGAAGTGAACAAAATCTCTGAAAATGCGGTTGTAAATTACGAATAATGTAACTAACCCTGGTTTGTTCGTCAGGAGTTTTAGTTAAACGACAGAATAAGTTTTCCATGATGGCAATAAAAATCTCTACCTTCTCACAAGAAGCTTGAGTTCGATTCCGAATCTCATCCATAAGAGCTAGATGATAATTAGCAGGTAAAAAGGTAGAACGAAGTTTAGAAACAAGTTCCGACCAAGAAGATATAGAGTTGCGTATCATGCGATACCAAACGAGAGCATGGCCGGTAAAGAGATCACCAGCTTGGCGAAATAATTTTTCGTGAGAGACGCCACGAGAATAAGCCGTGCTTTCGATATATTCGAGAAAACTATTAAGGCCGGTATTTCCATCAAATGTAATATTCCATTTGGCAACTAAATTTTTATGGTCGCAAGTCGCGGAACGAGGTAAAACAGTACTGCTTGGTAGATGAGGTGGTAGCGTTGTCGGTGGTATTTCAGAATGTACATTAGATACCGTTGGGGTAATATTTACGTTACTAAATCTAATAGCATTCAATTTTTGCAAAAAGCTCTGGCAACTATCATCGAACGAACTTAGCATGGCCATAGGAATAGATAGAGTAGTTGGAAAAGAATTAGTGGAAGGTATTTCATCAAAATCAATTAAATTTACTACCTGGTTAGTATCAACTACACGGGACATGGAAGAAAGGGCAGATTTTATCATAGAGAGCAATCTCAAAAGCTCGCCACTTAAATGTTGAGGCAAACGAGAAATGCGAAGATACAAGGCAACTAAACGAGAATTTATTTCAACTTGAAATTGCTCTATATTAGAACGATTTCTACTATTAAAATTTTGAATCATACCTGGCATCTCTTTAAGTGTTTCCAGACATGTCCGAGAGTCATTGATGGGATCCGGAAAATAATCAGCATTAACTGTAGTTTGCCCAATACTTTCCATCTCGATTAATCCACATAATATGTTTAAATTTTCCTCATTTGATCCGGGATAGAAACAATTTCGAATTTTGAGCTCGTAACTGATTTCCTCTCCTCGTAGATATTGGATGTGTTCCACGGTAAGTGACATTTTTGAAAAAAATAATATTAGTGCCAAATAATAAATGTAAAAATAATGTAAAGAGAAAAGCAAAGAGAAAGATAGAAATAAAAGAGTAAAGGGAGATGTTGAAAAGACCAAGCAAAACCACGAAAAATAACTTTAAATTTAAAAATATGACCAACAAAATATTAACCACGGGCCCCACGTTGGGCGCCAAAATTAGAACGTGTGACGTGTGCCAGAAATTTAAAAATAATATTCAAAAATTTACCGTGATTTCTCGAAGAGAAATCACGCGTCACACACTTACCTCGACAGCTCAGAATTGGTCGTGGTATCGCTAGGTCGTGGGTCACTAAGATCTTTGTAATAACAATAATTGGGAAGGGCGCCAGTTGTGTCGAAAGGAAAAATGGTGGACACAACAACACCGAAAATAACAAATTGAAAATAAAACTAATTTTATTTACGGCTAGTAAATACAATAAAGAAGTTAACGGGGACAATTATTGCCTATTACAAAAAATAATAAAATAAATTTTGTGGGGTAACAAAATATCGATGGGTCTGGAATGGCTAGGTCGTTGGAGTGAGTCCCTGGACGTCTTGGTACCGTGGTTCGGCTTGTCGACGGAATGTGTACTGTTCGTGTTAGTATTAAGCGGCGCCACAGGATGTCGGACACAAGCAGTGTAGTAGCGTAAAGCAGGATACAGGATAATGCGTGGTGTCACCGGACTAAGCGTGTCTGGCGGTTGCGTGAGTTGTTCTTGTGTTTGCAAACTGCAGTTTTTTGTGCGTGATGCCTGAGTACTGTGTGTAAGTTGGTACTGTGTACGTGTGCACGTGTCGCAGTACTATTCAGCTTGGATTGGACCTCCACACTCCACTATCAACAAACCTCGACCATCCAGGACCAGGAGGGAATATAAAACATAAAAAAATTTAGCAGATAATTGACCCCAAAAAAATAACTTGCCGTGGCAAAAAATACAAAAAAATATTTATAATAAAAAAGAACAAATAATTTATTTAACTATAAATAAATGCAAAAATTATTATTTACAAAAAAAATTTGTGCACAAAAAATACTACAAATACTTTTATAAAAACTATCAGCTGGCCAGGCTGTAAAAGATCAGAAAATAAGAGAAAGAAAGAATATAACAGACTTGAACGGTTTTCAAAAACTAACGTTTTGACTGCGGGACTTGTAAAATTATTACTTACTTTTTGGCTGCCAAAAAAAATAATTAACGATAAAAAGGTAACTAATGGCATCCAAAACAAAGAGAAAAAATAAAAATGGAACGATACAAATTCTACTTACGACAGTAAATCAGCGTGAGCTCTGTCTAAATCCCACAGTATAAAAAATAACCTAAATCGTATTCAAAAAAAATATTAAGCAAACTATAATAAAAATGAATCTTTCCTGTGAAAGATACACAAGAAATTTGGAAAATAATAATAACAAAAAAGAAAAAAGTTGAGGAGGTTTCCTCGCAAGCTTTGACAACACGTGGTTATCTAAATATTTCTTTAAAAAGGTTCGAATAAAAAATAAAAAATATTACTTTACTCACCAAAATCAGTGAAATAAAAAATCCGGAGTAAGAATATTTTAAATAAAATCTTGATGATTTTTAAAATAACTTTAGATAAAAATCTTTAGAACAAACAAATTGCTATAAAGATACGTCCGTTGTCTCAGCTTGCAGAAACTCAACTCCCTGTACAGACCGCGCTCGCCTCTCAAGCAGTCAGCAGCACTAGAGATGTCGTATGTTTAATTAAAATATAAAAGATTTAAATAAAAACCGCGAAACGAATGAAATCGTTTCAATATATAATATTGCGTATATTATCATAAACGTAGCATTTAGCAATTAAATATATGAATATTAATATGCACATATAGGCCCATAATTATATCACAAACCGAATAGTAACATAAAAATTATAGTTTCTATTTTAAAAATCAATATTCATAACCATTTCTGGAAAAAGTGTAAGTCGTATTTTCCGATAAAATGTCCCATTAAAAGGGGCACTTTATTCAACACCTAAATATGCATTTATGCAATTTTGCTTCATTTTTGTTTTACGTGGCCATTAATACACTGCGTATTTACCTGCATTTTTCCAATAGCTGATAAATTTACATCAAAATCCTTGTAAGTCCAATTTTGTACTAATTTTGTCGACTATTTTAATAACGGTTTATATTATCATTATAAAAATTACAATACATACATAGAATTACATGCTGCATCGAGTAGTAAACTAACATTTTACACATTTTAGTTAAAACATCATGTATTTGCTGAAATGTTTTGTTATTTTCTTAATTATTTAATAAATTTTGGCAATTTTTCTTTATATAAATATATAATATTGCGAATATTACCATAAAAGTAGCATTTAGCAATTAAATATATGAATATTACTATGCACATATAGGCCCATAATTATATCACAAACCGAATAGTAACATAAAAATTATAGTTTCTATTTTAAAAATCAATATTCATAACCATTCCTGGAAAAAGTGTAAGTCGTATTTTCCGATAAAATGTCCCATTAAAAAGGGCACTTTATTCAACACGTAAATATGCATTTATGCAATTTTTGCTTCATTTTTGTTTTACGTGGCCATTAATACACTGCGTATTTACCTGCATTTTTTCAATAGCTGATAAATTTATATCAAAATCCTTGTAAGTCTAATTTTGTACTAATTTAGTCGAATATTTTCATAACGGTTTATATTATATTTATAAAAATTACAATACATACATAGAATTACATGCTGCATCGAATAGTAAACTAACATATTACACATTTTAGTTAAAACATCATGTTTGAGCTTAAATGAATGGTATCGGTGAAGGTTGGCGTGCAAAAATAACGAAAATGTTTCAACGTTTAGCTTTTGTTATCTGGAACAATTTGGCGGAAGTATATCGTAAATGGCTCTAAGCAAAGATTTAGTTGAAGAATGGCGTGCAGAAATGACAAAAATGTGCATTGTTGTTCAGCTTCTATTTTTTGCAAATATTTGTCAGAAATATATCGTGTTTGGGATCAAATAAAAGATATTGGTTAACGCTGGTGTGCAGTAATGACAAATATGGTATTTGCTAAAATTTTTTGTTATTTTCTTAATTATTTAATAAATTTTGGCATTTTTTGTTGATATAAATATATAATATTGCGTATATTACCATAAACGTAGCATTTAGCAATTAAATATATGAATATTACTATGCACATATGAGCCCATAATTATATCACAAACCGAATAGTAACATAAAAATTATAGTTTCTATTTTAAAAATAAATATTCATAACCATTTCTGGAAAAAGTGTAAGTCGTATTTTCCGATAAAATGTCCCATTAAAAGGGGCACTTTATTCAACACCTAAATATGCATTTATGCAATTTTTGCTTCATTTTTGTTTTACGTAGCCATTAATACACTGCGTATTTACCAGCATTTTTTCAATAGCTGATAAATTTACATCAAAATCCTTGTAAGTCTAATTTTGTACTAATTTTGTCGACTATTTTAATAACGGTTTATATTATCATTATAAAAATTACAATACATACATAGAATTACATGCTGCATCGAGTAGTAAACTAACATTTTACACATTTTAGTTAAAACATCATGTATTTGCTGAAATGTTTTGTTATTTTCTTAATTATTTAATAAATTTTGGCAATTTTTCTTTATATAAATATATAATATTGCGAATATTACCATAAAAGTAGCATTTAGCAATTAAATATATGAATATTACTATGCACATATAGGCCCATAATTATATCACAAACCGAATAGTAACATAAAAATTATAGTTTCTATTTTAAAAATCAATATTCATAACCATTCCTGGAAAAAGTGTAAGTCGTATTTTCCGATAAAATGTCCCATTAAAAAGGGCACTTTATTCAACACGTAAATATGCATTTATGCAATTTTTGCTTCATTTTTGTTTTACGTGGCCATTAATACACTGCGTATTTACCTGCATTTTTTCAATAGCTGATAAATTTATATCAAAATCCTTGTAAGTCTAATTTTGTACTAATTTAGTCGAATATTTTCATAACGGTTTATATTATATTTATAAAAATTACAATACATACATAGAATTACATGCTGCATCGAATAGTAAACTAACATATTACACATTTTAGTTAAAACATCATGTTTGAGCTTAAATGAATGGTATCGGTGAAGGTTGGCGTGCAAAAATAACGAAAATGTTTCAACGTTTAGCTTTTGTTATCTGGAACAATTTGGCGGAAGTATATCGTAAATGGCTCTAAGCAAAGATTTAGTTGAAGAATGGCGTGCAGAAATGACAAAAATGTGCATTGTTGTTCAGCTTCTATTTTTTGCAAATATTTGTCAGAAATATATCGTGTTTGGGATCAAATAAAAGATATTGGTTAACGCTGGTGTGCAGTAATGACAAATATGGTATTTGCTAAAATTTTTTGTTATTTTCTTAATTATTTAATAAATTTTGGCATTTTTTGTTGATATAAATATATAATATTGCGTATATTACCATAAACGTAGCATTTAGCAATTAAATATATGAATATTACTATGCACATATGAGCCCATAATTATATCACAAACCGAATAGTAACATAAAAATTATAGTTTCTATTTTAAAAATAAATATTCATAACCATTTCTGGAAAAAGTGTAAGTCGTATTTTCCGATAAAATGTCCCATTAAAAGGGGCACTTTATTCAACACCTAAATATGCATTTATGCAATTTTTGCTTCATTTTTGTTTTACGTAGCCATTAATACACTGCGTATTTACCAGCATTTTTTCAATAGCTGATAAATTTACATCAAAATCCTTGTAAGTCTAATTTTGTACTAATTTTGTCGACTATTTTAATAACGGTTTATATTATCATTATAAAAATTACAATACATACATAGAATTACATGCTGCATCGAGTAGTAAACTAACATTTTACACATTTTAGTTAAAACATCATGTATTTGCTGAAATGTTTTGTTATTTTCTTAATTATTTAATAAATTTTGGCAATTTTTCTTTATATAAATATATAATATTGCGAATATTACCATAAAAGTAGCATTTAGCAATTAAATATATGAATATTACTATGCACATATAGGCCCATAATTATATCACAAACCGAATAGTAACATAAAAATTATAGTTTCTATTTTAAAAATCAATATTCATAACCATTCCTGGAAAAAGTGTAAGTCGTATTTTCCGATAAAATGTCCCATTAAAAAGGGCACTTTATTCAACACGTAAATATGCATTTATGCAATTTTTGCTTCATTTTTGTTTTACGTGGCCATTAATACACTGCGTATTTACCTGCATTTTTTCAATAGCTGATAAATTTATATCAAAATCCTTGTAAGTCTAATTTTGTACTAATTTAGTCGAATATTTTCATAACGGTTTATATTATATTTATAAAAATTACAATACATACATAGAATTACATGCTGCATCGAATAGTAAACTAACATATTACACATTTTAGTTAAAACATCATGTTTGAGCTTAAATGAATGGTATCGGTGAAGGTTGGCGTGCAAAAATAACGAAAATGTTTCAACGTTTAGCTTTTGTTATCTGGAACAATTTGGCGGAAGTATATCGTAAATGGCTCTAAGCAAAGATTTAGTTGAAGAATGGCGTGCAGAAATGACAAAAATGTGCATTGTTGTTCAGCTTCTATTTTTTGCAAATATTTGTCAGAAATATATCGTGTTTGGGATCAAATAAAAGATATTGGTTAACGCTGGTGTGCAGTAATGACAAATATGGTATTTGCTAAAATTTTTTGTTATTTTCTTAATTATTTAATAAATTTTGGCATTTTTTGTTGATATAAATATATAATATTGCGTATATTACCATAAACGTAGCATTTAGCAATTAAATATATGAATATTACTATGCACATATGAGCCCATAATTATATCACAAACCGAATAGTAACATAAAAATTATAGTTTCTATTTTAAAAATAAATATTCATAACCATTTCTGGAAAAAGTGTAAGTCGTATTTTCCGATAAAATGTCCCATTAAAAGGGGCACTTTATTCAACACCTAAATATGCATTTATGCAATTTTTGCTTCATTTTTGTTTTACGTAGCCATTAATACACTGCGTATTTACCAGCATTTTTTCAATAGCTGATAAATTTACATCAAAATCCTTGTAAGTCTAATTTTGTACTAATTTTGTCGAATATTTTTATAACGGTTTATATTATAATTATAAAAATTACAATACATACATAGAATTACATGCTGCATCGAGTAGTAAACTAACATTTTACACATTTTAGTTAAAACATCAGGTATTTGCTGAAATGTTTTGTTATTTTCTTAATTATTTAATAAATTTTGGCAATTTTTCTTTATATAAATATATAATATTGCGAATATTACCATAAAAGTAGCATTTAGTAATTAAAAATATGAATATTACTATGCACATATAGGCCCATAATTATATCACAAACCGAATAGTAACATAAAAATTATAGTTTCTATTTTAAAAATCAATATTCATAACCATTTCTGGAAAAAGTGTAGGTCGCATTTTCCGATAAAATGTCCCATACGGCAAATGGCCAGCACTACCCTTAGCCAAACGTGAAGATGCAGAGAAAATCATACACGACATGGAGCAAGAAGGTGTGATTGAACCGTCAAATAGTCCGTGGGCTTCGCCAGTAGTCCTCGTGAAAAAGAAAGATGGGTCAACACGGTTTTGCGTGGACTACAGTCAACTCAACAAGGTAACAAAGAAGGATAGTTACCCGCTGCCACGTTTCGACGACACCTTGGATACATTGGCCGGAGCGAAAATATTTTCCACTCTGGACCTTAAGAGTGGTTACTGGCAGGTGGAGTTAGATCACAAAGATAGAGAGAAAACCGCTTTTACAATTGGCGCAGGCTTGTGGCAGTTTACCGTAATGCCGTTTGGTTTATGCAATGCTCCCGCAACCTTCGAGCGATTGATGGAAACTGTACTAAAAGGGCTATCATGGAATACATGTTTAGAATATTTGGACGATATTATTGTTATCGGAAAATCTTTTCATGAACATTTGCTAAATTTAGAACAAGTATTACAAGGATTAAAGGGGGCAAATCTGAAACTGAATGTAAAAAAATGTCATCTTTTCCGAAGGAAAGTTAATTACCTTGAACATGTTGTATCTAATGAAGGAATTGCTGTCGACCCAGAGAAAGTCAGATCCGTAAAAGAATGGCCAGTACCCAAGAACAAGCATGAGGTACGAAGTTTTCTTGGACTATGCACCTACTATCGTCGCTACGTTTTTAGATTTGCAAACATTCCAAAACCCTTAACCCGGCTCACGGAAGAAAAACGGAACTTCGAATGGGGTCAAGATTGCCAGGACGCTTTTGAAAAGTTAAAGAGCATTCTAACGAATACGCCTGTGCTTAGTTACCCTCTCCCACAAGAGAAATTCATTCTTGACACTGATGCCAGTAACTTTGGGATCGGGGGTGTGCTTTCACAGATACAGGACGGACACGAAAAGGTGATTGGGTACTTTAGCAAAACCCTTTCAAAACCAGAGCGTAACTATTGCGTTACGCTTAAAGAGCTTCTTGCAGTGGTCAAGTCTGTAGAGCATTTCTACAAGTATCTCTACGGCAGAAGATTTCTATTGCGTACAGATTATGCTGCATTGAAATGGTTATTAAATTTCAAGAATCCTGAAGGTCAGGTAGCGCGTTGGATAGAAAAGATCCAGGAGTATGATTTTGAAGTACAACATAGAGCTGGATCAAGCCATCGCAATGCAGACGCCCTTTCTAGAAGACCCTGTCCAGAAGATTGTACTTACTGCAGCCGAGCGGAAGAGAAGATGGCAGTCACTTTGAGAACCACAGTGACCGATGACATGTGGCAAGAAAATGAACTCAGCCGTCATCAGAAAGAAGATCCGAACATAAAATTCATTTGGGAATGGAAGAATTCAGGACAGAAACCGACGTGGCAAGAAGTAGCACCATATTCACCGACAGTAAAAACTTATTGGGCACAATGGGACTCTTTAGTCCTGCAGAATGGACTGTTAAAACGTGTTGTAGAAAATGAAAATAGTTCTCAGCGAAAGTTACAGGTACTGTTACCAAAGAAGAAGATACCTGAAGTGCTGAGGCAGCTTTATGACGGTATTTCTGGCGGACATATGGGTATCTCCAGGACTGCGCAACCAGTAATGGGCCCCATAGGAAGAGGAAAGCCCCGATGAGGCAATACAATGTTGGAAGCCCATTCGAGAGAATTGCCGTGGATATAGCTGGCCCGTTTCCAGTCACAGAAAATGGCAACAAGTACATTTTAGTTCCCATAGATTATTTTAGCAAGTGGGTAGAAGCCTATGCTCTACCCAATCACGAGGCCGTTACAATAACTGACAAGCTGGTCAAAGAATTGGTAAGCCGCTTTGGAGTACCAATGGAACTTCATTCTGACCAGGGACGAAATTTGGAGTCAACTATTTTCCAAGATGTCTGTAAGCTGCTAGGCATCCATAAAACCAGAACGACTGCTCTCCACCCTCAATCAGACGGAATGGTTGAACGAATGAATCGAACGATCGTTAATTATTTATCTAAAGTTGTCTCAAGTCACCAGAGAGACTGGGATCAGTACCTTCACCTCTTTTTAATGGCATACCGATCTTCTGTTCACCAAACTACCGGACAGACTCCTGCTAATGTGCTCTTTGGCCGCGAACTTCGTCTGCCATGTGACCTAAAATTTGGAATTAAGCCCGATGAAGACGTTGCAGGAGAAGATTATATTACTAAGTTAAAGAAGAGGATGGACGTCATTGATGAGCAGGTTCGTTCTATTACCAACGCTTCTAGCAACAGAACGAAGGATAGATATGACGTGGGCGCTCAAGACACAAACTATCAGCCAGGAGACTATGTGTGGCTTTTTAATCCACTAGGAAGACGTGGTTTGTGTCCGAAACTCCAGCGCTCTTGAAACGGACCGTACATGGTGATAAAACAAATTAATGATGTTATTTATCGAATACGGAAACCACCGAATGGGAAACTGAAAGTCGTTCACTTCAACCGACTAGCGTCTTTCGCTGGTAACAACGCAGAGAAGCAAAATGAAGAAGTGGTTGCTCGAACTTGCCAAATTCAGGGAGGTGAAACTACTTTTGAGGACTTCTCGTCACGGTACAGTGGAACCCGAAAGGTACGCTACGGTGTTACCAAAGAAGTGCAACAGGATTTATTTACTGTCCCTGCAGAATATGCACTGGCACACTGCGTAGCAAGCGATTTATGGATGTCGAGAGGGATTGCTGTCGTTTTTAGAAAGAAATTCGGAGGAGTGGAAGAACTGAAGAGACAGCAACCGGCTGTAGGGAAGGTAATAAGCCTGTTACGAAATGGTAGGCGCCTGTATTATCTGGTAACAAAAGAAAAATCACAACAAAAACCTTCCTACCGTGCTTTATGGGAATCATTACTAGAGCTGCGATGTATCTTGCTGGAACAAAACATTAGTAAGGTAGCTGTTCCTAAACTTGGGTATGGTCTCGATGGGTTGAACTGGAGATTTGTTAAGAACATGATTGAAGAACTATTTCGCTTTACGGGCATCGAAATTCTAGTATGTAACTATAATATATGGAAACCTTCAAACTTAAAGAAAACTGTAGATTGCTTCCGAACTTCTAATTGTCGCCGAGGATCTGCATGCTCATTTCGTCATGATTTTTCAACAAGCAATGCTAATGACGAGTTCTCGGAGAGAACAGATCTAAGGCAGGGACAGTGTTACGAGCCTACTAGATCACAAAGACATAACCCGGGGAATAATGGTGGAGAGGTGGCTTGGAAATAGTGAAAATACTGACGTTGACAGATAAATAAAAAATAAATATTATACAAACGAATAATACTGATAAGTATAAAATAAGTAAGTCTCGACCATTGTAAATAAATAAACTCTTACAAATTAGTTGTATTTAATTGTGATTTACCCTGAACCCCGAAACATAACAATACGTTGTATATTGTAAGCTACATGGGCTGGATTCTAGAATACCTACCACACTTGAAATAGCAATTTTCTTGTTGCAATGTTTTCTTTTAGCTAAAATATGATGAAAAATTATAAAATTCAGGCGCGAAAGCAAATATTTATATGATATTTACAAAAATAAAGTCAGATTTTACCTTTTCTTGATGAATACGTTGTATATAGTAAGCTACATGGGCTGTATTCTAGAATACCTACCGCACTTGAAATAGCAATTTTCTTGTTGCAATGTTTTCTTTTAGCTACAATATGATAAAGAATTATAAAATTCGGGCGCGGAAGCAAATATTTATATGATTTTTTACAAAAATAAAGTCAGATTTTACCTATTCTTGATGAATACGTTGTATATTGTAAGCTACATGGGCTGTATTCTAGAATACCTACCACACTTGAAATAGCAATTTTCTTGTTGCAATGTTTTCTTTTAGCTAAATTATGATAAAGAATTATAAAAATTAGGCGCGGAAGCAAATATTTATATGATTTTTTACAAAAATAAAGTCAGATTATATCTATTCTTGAAATGGATATTTTTATTTTTTATTTTTTTATTTTATTTTTTGGTACATAGGAGAACCAACAGTTAATTAAAACCAATAATGGGTTCACACAAATTGACAATTACATACATTAATAAAAATAATGTCATGATACACAAAGTAGCATATTAGAATAATTAATAAAATTGCAAAAAAAAGAAAAATATATTAATTTTAAAATTTCAAAAGTAGATGCTTATGTCAATAGCAAAGACTTCAGTTCCCTTTTTAGAGAATTAAGATTTATGTATAAGATGTCGATGTGCTAATATCTGTGGTTATATGTTGACATTAATCTGTTTTTTGGGGAATTTTTGTGGCTATTTGTTAATGTTTTGTTCAAATAAAATAAATTATTGTTTCGTGTTGTTTTATGTGGAACATGTGTATTAAAGTTAACAATAAAGGAGCTCCTTTCTATCATATTATTAAATATTTTATACAGTAATATCATATCAGCATAAGTTCTTCTGTTCTCAAGTTTACTCATATGAAAATATTTGAGTCTTGCTTCGTAGTCATACATTAAATTTGACACATAGGAAATACATAAATCTTTTTTAAATATTTTCAATTAATTGAATGTAGTTATTGTATGAGGGGTTCCAAATAACTAATGCATATTCTAATTTAGATCTAACAAGTGAATTAAACATTTGTATTAAGCAATATGGATCAGTAAAGTGTTTGCAACTTCTTATTATAAAGCCCAGTGTTTTGAAAGCACCATTAATCATTTTGTCTATGTATAAATTATTTGTTAATTTAGAATCAAAGGTTACACCTAAATCCTGATGTTATATTATTAATGTTAATGCTGTTTAAATTGTATGAAAAATTTATGGTAGTATGATTTCTTGTGAAATTAACAATATGACATTTTTTGAAGTTTAATGATAAATGATTCCTTTTTCAATATGTAAAGAAGCGATTGAGATCATTCTGCAGTTCCATACAGTCATTATTACACATTATTGTTTTATATATTTTCAGATCGTCGGCGTACAATAGAAAGTTTGAATGTTGGAAACAATAAGCAATGTCGGTAATAAATAAATTGAAAAGAAAGGGTACAAGATGCGATCCTTGAGGGACTCCTGATGTAACTAGGATATTTCGAGATTTAAAACCATTGCAATATACAAGCTGCGACCTAAAAGATATATATGACTCGATCCATCTTAGTAACGAACCATGTATTCCAATCTTATCTAATTTTGATATAATTGTAGGGTGATGGATACGATCAAAGGCCTTACTAAAGTCCGTGTATACCAAATCTACTTGTTTCTTTCTGTCCATGTTCGAACCCAAATATTCTTTGAAAGGTATTAAATTACTTATTACCGATCTACCTGAAGAAAAACCGTGCTGCTCTGGTATTATCATGTGTTCCAATTTTGATTTTAGTTGTTTTGTTACTAGAGCATCAAATTTTTTTCCAAAAGTTGACATCAATGATATAGGCCTATAGTTCGTGGCATCATTTGTGTTACCAGATTTAAAAATGGGTTTTATATAAGAAACTTTCCATGCGTCTGGAAAGATTCCATTTTTTAGTGACTGACTGTAAATAATGTGAAGTGGTTTAGAGAGATAGTGAGCGCAGGTTTTAATGAATTTAGGAGGTATCTGATCGGGTCCATAACCTTTATTTATATCTAAATTGGAAATATGTTCAAAAATCATTTGTTCATTCATCAGAACAGAATTTAGAATTGTGGGATTTGAGTCATATATATTTACTGTATTGGACTGCAAGGAAGAGTTACTATTAACAAAGGCAGATTCAAAATAATCAGCTAATAAGTTACATACATCTTGACCATTATTTGCTTCTTTATCATTGTAATATAGAGAACTAGGCATACAATTAGATTTTTGCAATGTCTTAGAATAATTACAAAACGATTTAGGATTTAATTTTATGTTTTTCTGTATTAATTGTATATAGTTATTGAAATCCTGCTTCGTTTTTGTTTTTACTCTATCACGTAAGGTAGAAAATAATACGTAATCTGATATTCTGCCGTAAGTTTTCCATTTTCTATGTATTTTGTGTTTTTCTTTTATTATTTTAATTAATTCTAAGCTAAACCATTCTGGATATGAATTATTAGATTTTTTTTTGTAAGGGGTGTTTTCGTTTATTATAGAACTCAAAATACTGTAGAAAATATCTACATTCATATTGACATCATCCGAGTTTAATCTATGTTCCCAATTAACGCATGATAATTTATAAATAATATTATCGTAGTCTGATTTATTGAAATTTAAAATGTTATGATGATTGGTGGGTAATTGGTTATAAGTTCTAGTTTTAATTGAAATATCTAAAGGTGGATGATGTATGTCGATGTTACTTAGGGGAGAATGACTACGCATTACTTTGCTGTGTATTGTGCTTAAGACTAGATCTAAAATGCGTTCATTATAATTTAAAGTGCTGTTGTACTGTTGCAAACTACAAACGCTCATAGTATTCAAGAGTGACGTATGTGTATTATTTCTTTTCAAGGGGTTAGGTATGAAGTAATTGTGAGTTGCAGACCAATTGATGAATGGAAGATTAAAATCCCCGACCACTAACAATTCACTATCGTTGTTATTTAAACCAATGTCAATAAGTTTGTTAAAGAATTCCGTGTGTAGATCAGGACCGGATGAAGGAGGAATGTAAACACAACACACATGTAGCATGATGTTACTGAAGGACACTGTAACCCAAATGTCTTCTCCAGGGGAGCTCCAGGATTGTTGGACTTTGGCTTGGAGTTTAGTGTTGGTGAGAATGAGTACGCCACCTCCTTGCTCATAAATAGAGTTAGATCTGTCGCGTCTATAAACACTATTTTTGCGTGTGTCACAAAACTTATTTAAGACACTATCATTTAACCACGTTTCAGTTAGAATGACTAGATAGTACTGATTGGTAGAAAGCTCATTGTAAATATTTATTAGTTTTGTTTTAATTCCTCTAACGTTTTGATAATATACTTTTAATTCTTGATACATAAGATTTTATTAATTTTGATTATAATAGCTATATTGAAGATAAGGCAGTTTTTTTTTATATCTTGTTCATTATTTACAACAATGATTGGTGCAGTTTCGTTTTTACGGACAAATATTTTACATGATTTTATTCACACAAATTTGTATTTATCCTGACTGGCCGCGGATTTCACTTTATTTAGCAGTATTTTATTGTTGGGACTCAAGTGCTCATTAATGGAGATCAATTTATCCTCGGAGGAATTTAATTGTCTGGCATTTAAGTTCTTTATTTTTCGGGCATTAGCTATGAAATTTTCTGTTTTTATCCTTGATGTGAAGCGAACTATAATATTTTTAGGTAGATCTTTCCTGTAATTAAATGATGAAACCTGGTGGATTGCGTCTATGTCATTTTCTGTTATAGGGTATTTTATAACTTTGCTGAGTTTAGTTGTTAAATTTATTAAATTATCATTATTTTTTTCAGGAATACCTACAATTTCTAAATTGTTTAATCTAGATCTCTCTTCTAGATCAGCTATTTCTATTTTTAATGTCTCGTTCTCATGTTTAATTCGTCCACTATTTTAACTTTATTAAAAAGATCGTTGAATTTATATTCCAAATCATCTAATTTCAGGCAGCAAAACTCAACGGATTTTCTTAGTTCTTGCAGATTATTAATGATTGATGACAATTCTGGATTATTGGTAGAATTGTAAAGATTAGTATTGCAAGAATTACACATCCATTTTATATTGCTAGATGATGTTATTACCGATCTCTCATTTTCATTTAATGATGCGCAAGTAAAATGATAAAAAAATTTACATGGCCCGGTACAAGCCAACCCTGAATTTGATCTGTTGACGTTATTGTTACAGGTGAAGCAGGAGCTAACCATGTTTGTGATGTTCGTGATGAATGAAAAGATATTGAATACTACTTATCTGGTCTATTGCAGGTCGATGAACTCTGTGAGATTTGGCAGAAGTTCGCAAGGGCTAGTTTATACAACACTAGTAGAAATATAAAATTTTATTTGTAGTGTATCACTTATGGGCAGATAAAATCTCAAAAATCTAGTATCTGGATCAATATGGTGTAGAACAAATATCACAAACACTTAAAGCACTGATATGATAACAACACAGAACGTAACTTCACAACAAAATCGTAGTATTTCTAAAGAAAATTTGTAATATTCGCAGAGCAATAAAAAAACGTGGTACCTGACTAACGACAATACAATATGTTTGTTAAAGCATTCATATTCATGCTTTAGGATCTATACTATGGATAATTTTAGCATTGGACATGCAAAAGTGACCAAAACGTGGTACCAATCAGATAATAAACAATCAATTTTTGGGTGTCATTTTAATGAATACGTTGTATATTGTAAGCTACATAGACTGGATTCTAGAATACCTACTAAACTTGAAATAGCAATTTACTTGTTGCAATGTTTTCTTTTAGCTAAATTATGATGAAGAATTATAAAATTCGGACGCGGAAGCAAATATTTATATGATTTTTTACAAAAGTAAAGTCAGATTTTACCTATCCTTGATGAATACGTTGTATATTGTAAGCTACATGGGCTGGATTCTAGAATACCTACCACGCTTGAAATAGCCTTTTTCTTGTTGCAATGTTTTCTTTTAGCTAAAATATGATGAAGAATTATAAAATTAGGGCGCGGAAGCAAATATTTATATGATTTTTTACAAAAATAAAGTCAGATTTTACCTATTCCTAAAGAATACGTTGTATATTGTAAACTACATGGGCTGTATTCTAGAATACCTACCACACATGAAATAGCAATTTTCTTGATGCAATGTTTTCTTTTAGCTAAAATATGATAAAGACTTTTAAAATTCGGGCACGAAAGCAAATATTTATATGAATTTTTACAAAAATAAAGTCAGATTGTACCTATTCTTAATGAATACGTCGTATATTGTAAGCTACATGGGCTGGATTCTAGAATACCTACCACACATGAAATAACAATTTTCTTGTTGCAATGTTTTCTTTGGCTAAATAAAGAATTATAAAATTCCCGCGCGAAAGCATATATATTTATGATTTTTTAGAAAACTAAAGTCAGATTTTTACCTATTCTTGAAATGGATATTTTTGTTAAAACATTCATAGTCATGCTTTAGGATCTATACTATGGATGGTTTTAAACATGATCAAAAATTATAAAATCAGACGCGGAAGCAAATATTTATATGATTTTTACAAAAATAAAGTCAGATTTTACCTTTTCTTGATGAATACGTTGTATATTGTAAGCTACATGGACTGTATTCTAGAATACCTACCACACTTGAAAAATCAATTTTCTTGTTGCAATGCTGTCTAGAATCCAGAACATGTAGCTTGCAATATACAATGTATTTATTAAAATGACACCTGAAAATTTAATGTTTATTAACTGATTGGTAACACGTTTTGGTCACTTTTGCATGTCCAGTGCTAAAATTATTCATAGTATAGATCCTAAAGCATGAATATGAATGTTTTAACAAAAATATCCAATTCAAGAATAGATAAAATCTGACTTTATTTTTGTTAAAAATCATATAAATACTTGCTTCTGCGCCCGAATTTTATAATTCTACATCATATTTTAGCTAAAAGAAAACATTGCAACAAGAAAATTGCCATTTCAAGTGTGGTAGGTATTCTAGAATCCAGCCCATGTAGCTTACAATATACAACGTATTTATTAAAATGGCACCCGAAAATTGAATTTTATTATCTGATTGGTACCACGTTTTGGTCACTTTTGCATGTCCAATGCTAAAATTATCCGTAGTATAGATCCTAAAGGTTGAATATCAATTTTTTAACAGAAATATTCATTTCAAGAATAGGTAAAATCTAACTTTATTTTTGTAAAAAAATCATAGAAATATTTGCTTCCGCGCCCGAAATTTAAAATTCTTGATCATATTTTAGCTAAAAGAAAACACTGCAACAAGAAAATTGCTATTTCAAGTGTGGTAGGTATACTAAAATCCAGCCCATGTAGCTTACAATATACAACGTATTCATCAAGAATAGGTAAAATCTGAATTTATTTTTGTAAAAAATCATATAAATATTTGCTTCCGCTCCCGAATTTAATAATTCTTTATCATATCTAAGCTAAAAGGAAACATTGCAACAAGAAAATTGCTATTTCAAGTGTAGTAGGTATTCTAGAATCCGGCCCATGTAGCTTACAATAAACAACGTATTAATTAAGAATAGGTAAAATCTGACTTTATTTTTGTAATAAATCATGTAAATATTTGCTTCCGTGCCAGAATTTTATAATTCGTCTTCATATTTTAGCTAAAAGAAAATAATGCAACAAGAAAATTGCTATTTCAAGTGTGGTAGGTATTCTAGAATCCAGCCCATGTAGCTTACAATATACAACGTATTCATCAAGAAACAGAAACTAAAAAGAAAGGTAAAGGGCTTATTCAACTAACAGATTTTTTTTCAAGTGTGGTAGATAATCTAAAATCCAACCCATGTAGCTTACAATATACAACGTATTCATCAAGAAAAGGTATAATCTGACTATATTTTTGTAAAAAATCATAAAAATATTTGCTTCGGCGCCCGAATTTTATAATTTTTTATCATATTTTAGCTAAAAGAAAACGTTTGCAACAAGAAAGTTGCTATTTCAAATTTGGTAGATATTCTATAATCCAGCCCATGTAGCTTACAATATACAACATATTCATTAAAATGACATCCGAAAATTAAATGTTTATTATCTGATTGGTACCACGTTTTGGTCACTTTTGCATGTCCAATGCTTAATAAAATCCGTAGTATTGATCCTAAAGCATGAATATGAATGTTTTAACAAAAATATCCATTTCAAGAATAGGTAAAATCTGACTTTATTTTTGTAAAAAATCATATAAATATTTGCTTCCGCTCCCGAATTATATAATTCTTCATCATATTTTAGCTAAAAGAAAACATAAGTACAAGAAAATTGCTATATCAAGTGTGTTAGGTATTCTAGAATCCAGCCCATGTAGCTTACAAAATAAAACGTATTCATCAAGAATAGGTAAAATCTGACATTATTTTGTAAAAAATCATATAAATATTTGTTTCCCCGCCCGAATTTTATAATTTTTATCTTATTTTAGCTAAAAAAAAAACATTGCAACAAGAATATTGCTATTTCAAGGGTGGTAGGTATTCTAGAATGCAGCCCTTGTTGCATACAATATACAACGTTTTCATTAAGAATAGGTAAAATCTGAATTTATTTTGTAAAAAATCATATAAGTATTTGCTTCCGCGCCCGAATTTTATAATTTTTATCATATTTTAGCTAAAAGAAAACATTGCAACAAGAAAATTGTTATTTCAAGTGTGGTAGGTATTCTAGAATCCTGCCCATGTAGCTTACAATATACCACGTATTCATTAAAAAAACATCCGAAAATTTTATGTTTATTATCAGATTGGTACCACGTTTTGCTCACTTTTGCATGTCCAATGCTTAAAAAAATCCATAGTATTGATCTTAAAGCATAAATATGAATGTTTTAACAAAAATATCCATTTCAAGAATAGGTAAAATCTGATTTTATTTTTGTAAGAAATCATATAAATATTTGGTTCCGCGCCCGAATTTTATAATTCTTCATCATATCTTAGCTAAAAGGAAACATTGCAACAAGAAAATTGCTATTTCAAGGGTGGTAGGTATTCTAGTATCCAGCCCATGTAGCTTAAAATATACTACGTATTCATCAAGTAAAGGTAAAATCTGACATTATTTTTGTAAAAAATCATATAAATATTTGCTTCCGCGCCCGAATTTTATTTTTCTTCATCATATTTTAGCTAAAAGAAAACATTGCAACAAAAAAGTTGCTATTTCAAGTGTGTTAGGTATTCTAGAATTCAGCCCATGTAGCTTACAATATACAACGCATTCATCAAGAATAGGTAAAATATAACTTTATTTTTGTAAAAAAACATATAAATATTTGCTTCCGCGCCCGAATTTTATAATTCTTTATTATATATTAGCTAAAAGAAAACATTGTAACAAGTAAATTGCTATTTCAAGGGTGGTAAGTGTTCTAGAATCCAGCTTATGTAGCCTACAATATACAAAGTATTCATCAAGAATAGGTAAAATCTGACTTTAATTTTGAAAAAAATCATATAACCAATTGCTTCCGCGCCCGAATTTTATAATTCTTCATCATATTTTAGCTAAAAGAAAACATTGCAACAAGAAAATTACTATTTTAATAATGGTAGTTATTTTAGAATCCAGCCCATGTTGCTTACAATATACAACGTATTCATCAAGAATAGGTAAAATCTGACTTTATTTTTGTACTAAATCATTTAAATGTTTGCTTAAGTGCCCGATTATTATAATTCTTCATCATATTTTAGCTAAAAAAAAACATTGCAACAAGAATATTGCTATTTCAAGGGTGGTAGGTATTCTAGAATGCAGCCCTTGTAGCTTACAATATACAACGTTTTCATTAAGAATAGGTAAAATCTGAATTTATTATGTAAAAAATCATATAAGTATTTGCTTCCGCGCCCGAATTTTATAATTTTCATCATATTTTAGCTAAAAGAAAACATTGCAACAAGAAAATTGTTATTTCAAGTGTGGTAGGTATTCTAGAATCCTGCCCATGTAGCTTACAATATACCACGTATTCATTAAAAAAACATCCGAAAATTTTATGTTTATTATCAGATTGGTACCACGTTTTGCTCACTTTTGCATGTCCAATGCTTAAAAAAATCCATAGTATTGATCTTAAAGCATAAATATGAATGTTTTAACAAAAATATCCATTTCAAGAATAGGTAAAATCTGATTTTATTTTTGTAAGAAATCATATAAATATTTGCTTCCGCGCCCGAATTTTATTTTTCTTCATCATATTTTAGCTAAAAGAAAACATTGCAACAAAAAAATTGCTATTTCAAGTGTGTTAGGTATTCTAGAATCCAGCCCATATAGCTTACAAAATAAAACTTATTTATCAAGTATAGGTAAAATCTGACATTAATTTTGTAAAATATCATATCAATATTTGCTTCCGCGTCCTAATTTTATAACTTTTATCATATTTTAGCTAAAAGAAAACATTGAAACAAGAAAATTGCTATTTCAAGTGTGGTAGATATTCTAGAATCCAGCCCATGTAGCTTACAATATACAACGTATTCATCAAGAATAGGTAAAATATAACTTTATTATTGTACAAAATCATAAAAATATTTGCTTCCGCGCCCGAACTTTATAATTCTTCATCATATTTTGGCTAAAACAAAACATTGCAACAAGAAAATTGCTATTTCAAGCGTGGTAGGTATTCTAGAATACAGCCCATGTACCTTACAATATAGTTACAACGTATTTATCAAGTAAAGATAAAATCTGACATTATTTTTGTAAAAAATTATATAAATATTTGCTTTCGCGCCCGAATTTTATAATTTTTATCATATGTTAGCTAAAAGAAAACATTGCAACAAGTAAATTGCTATTTCAAGTGTGGTAAGTATTCTAGAATCCAGCTTATGTAGCCTACAATATACAAAGTATTCATTAAAATGACACCCGAAAATTGTATGTTTATTATCTGATTGGTACAACGTTTTCGTCACTATTGCATGTCCAATGCTTAAAACCATCCATAATTTAGATCTTAAAGCATGAATATGAATGTTTTAACAAAAATATCCATTTCAAGTATAGGAAAATCTGACTTAATTTTTGTAAAAAATCATATAAATATTTGATACCAAGCCCGAATTATATATTTCTTCATCATATTTTAGTTAAAAGAAAATATTGCAAGAAGAAAATTGCTATTTCCAGTGTGGTAGGTATTCTAGAATTCAGCCCATGTAGTTTACAATATACAACGTATTCATCAAGAAACAGAAACTAAAAAGAAAGGTAAAGGGCTTATTCAACTAACAGAAGAATATTGGCTATACTACTCGGGAGTGGAGGAGAAAGAGAGAGCGTCGGCAGGAGTAGGGCTAATAGTAAGCAATCATATAATGAATAAATTAGATAGAGAAGAATTTACATCAGAAAGACTTATGAAAATTGATTGGATGACTGATAACAATAAAATAACCACAATAATCATAGCTTATGGGCCAAACGAGGATGACAAGATAGAAAACAAAGAAAGATTTTATAAAGAACTACAAAAAATCATAGATAACACTAATAATGAAATAATAATTATGGGAGACTTGAATGGAAGAGTAGGCAATGACAACACGGGAATAGAAAGATACATGGGAAAAGAAGGAGAAGTAGTTAAAATGGAAATGGACAGCGAATAATTGATTTGTGTATAGAAAACGATCTCATAATAGCTAACTCCTTTTACAGACATAAGGACATACACAAATTATCGAGAAATGAAAAATCTATTATAGATTACTTCCTTATGAGCAGAAGCACAAAGAAACAAACCAAAGATGTAAGAGTATACAGAGGACCTGAGATTAACAGCGACCACTACTTAGTTATGATGCTTCTAAAAGGTCAAAATAAGAAACGACAAATCGCGAGGAGACCTATACTAAAAGAAAAAATTAAAACTTACAAATTGTCTGAAGAAAGATGTAGAATACTGTTCCAAAACAAATTAGAGAAAGAACTCAAAGACATAAATAAAGAGACAAATGCGAAGGATATGTGGGAAAAGTTCAAAGTGAGCATCATAGAAGCAGCAAAGCACGCCTGCGGAACATCAAAACTACACAACAAACAAATGAAAAAAAGCTCATGGTGGACACAAGATATAAGGAACACGATTCGGAAGAAAAAAGAAATATGGAGAAAATACTTAGCGACAAGAAACGAAGAAAATTATGAAGAATACAAAAAAGCACGAAACGAAGTCAAAATAGTAGTACGAAAAGCCAAACAAGAGGAATGGACGAAACTGGGAAATAAACTAAATGAAGCATATAGGGATAATCAGAAACTATTCTACGGTGCAATAAAAAACATGCGAAAGGAGAAAAAAATATTCTTGTAATGCATAAGAGACAAAAACGGAAAGCTACTAGACAATGAAGAGGAAATTATGGAAAGGTGGAAAGAATATTTCTCAGGACTACTGGGCGAAAAAAGTAAAACAAATGAAAAGACAAAAGAAACAAGAATAATTACAAGCGAAAAGGAACGCACAATGGAAGAGATAACCCCCGAAGAGCTGACGAGTGCACTGAAGAAACTAAAAGTAGGAAAAGCCCCCGGACACGATGCAATAACAACCGAAATGATGAAATATATGGGTACATCGGGTCAAGAATATCTACTAAAAATATTCAATGCAGTGGTTAAAGAACAAACCGCACCAAATGACTGGCAAACGGGAATAATAACTCCAATATATAAGAAAGGTGACAGTAGGGACTGCCACAACCACAGAGGCCTAACATTACTGAGCGTACCAGGTAAAATATTTGCAAGAATTCTTGAAAAGAGAATAAGAGATAAAGTGGAAGCGTCCTTAGACGAAAACCAATGCGGATTCAGACCGAACAGAGGAGTCCAAGATAACATATTCACTCTGAGGCAAATAATACAAAAAGCAAGACTCACTAACAGAGAAATACATGTCTGTTTCATAGACCTAGAAAAAGCTTTCGACATGGTAATTAGAGAGAAAGTCTGGGAATGCCTAGAAAAGAAAGGTGTGAATAAGGAAACCATCCAATGTATTAAAAGTTTGTACAAAACAAATATCAACTATGTAAGAACAAGAAACAATATCTCAAGCACATTCAACACAGAAATAGGACTAAGACAAGGGTGCATACTGAGTCCACTTCTATTCACGGTTTACCTAGACGAAATTTTCAAGAATATCCGAAAGAAGCTAAAAACATATAAAGTAGGAAAATGGAAGCTAAAGACAGTAAAACTATCAGACTTACAGTATGCAGATGACATGATGATTATAGCAGAGAACTCAGAAGATCTATAAACGAACCTCGACATACTAAACACAGAACTAATGAGATGGAACATGATTATAAACAAGAAGAAGACCAAAACGATGATAGTAAATGGAAACGACAATACACATGATATACAGATAGACGGAGAAAGAATTGAACAAGTCAACACGTTCAAGTACCTAGGTTTCACAATAGACGAAAAAGGAACAATAGACCAAGAAATAATAGATAGAGTAGCCAACACGGGGAGATTATTAAACGCACTGAAAACCCAATTTTTAGGAAAGAAAGAAGTACCGAAGCAAACAAAGGTCGAAGTGTTCAAAAAGGTAGCAGTACCACTACTGACATACGGCAGTGAGTCATGGACAACCCAAGAGAAGCACCAAAGCAGGATAAGAAATGTAGAAATGAGATTTCTGCGCAAAATAGAAGGGAATACAAAAATGGACAAAATAAGAAACGAAATCTACAGAAAAAAATTCAACATAAATCCAGTAGCTCAAACCATACAAGAAGGACAATTAAGATGGGCAGGGCATCTTAATAGAATGGAAGACGACAGACTAGTGAAACAAGTATACGAAGCGAGGCCACAGCACAAAAGGAAAAGGGGAAGACCAGTGAAAACATGGGAGGAAGAAGTAAAAAGTGCAGTGAAAGTGAGAGGTGTCACATGGAAAGAAGCTACACAAATGATGAAAGACCGACAAGCATGGAAGGAAGTTTGGAAGAGAAACCCCGAGGACTTTGAAGAAGAAGAGACGATAAACTAAACATTATGCCTTACACCGAAAGGTAGAAAGGCACAGGATTAAGTAAGTAAGTAAGTTATTTTAGAATCCAGCCCATGTAGCTTACAATATACAACGTATTCTTAAAGAATAGGTAAAATCTGACTTTATTTTTGTAAAAAATCATATAAATATTTGCTTCCGCGCCCGAATTGTATAATTCTTCTTCATATTTTAGCTAAAAGAAAACATTGCAACAAGAAATTTACTTTTTTAATTGTGGTAGGTACTCTAGAATCCAGCCCATGTAGCTTAAAATAGACAAGGTATTCATCAAGAATAGGTAAAATTTGACATTATTTTTGAAAAAAATCATATAAATATTTGCTTCCGTGCCCGAATTTTATAATTTTTCATCATATTTTAGCTAAAAGAAAACATTGCAACAAGAAAATTGCTACTTCGTGTGTGGTAAGTATTTCAATATCCAGCCCATGTAGCTTACAATATACAACGTATTCATTAAAATGACACTCGAATATTGAATGTTTATTATCTGATTGGTACCATGTTTTAGTCACTTTTGCATGTTTAATGCTTAAAACCATCCATAGTATAGATCCTAAAGCATGAATATGAATGTTTTAACAAAATATCCATTTCAAGAATAGGTAAAATCTGACTTTATTTTTGTAAAAAATCATCTATATATTTGCTTCCGCGCCCGACTTTTATAATTCTTTATCATATTTTAGCTAAAAGAAAGCATTGCAACAATAAAATTTCTATTTTAAGTGTGGTAGGTATTCTAAAATTCAACTCGTGTAGCTTACAATATACAACGTATTTATCGAGAATAGGTAAAATCTGACTTTATTTTTGTAAAAAATCATATAAATATTTGCTTCCGCGTCCGAGTTTTATAATTCTTCATCATATTTTAGCTAAAAGTAAACATTGCAACAAGAAAATTGCTATTTCAAATGTGGTAGGTATTCTAGAATCCAACCTATGTAGCTTACAATATACAACGTATTCATCAAGAATAAGTAAAATCTGACTTTTTTTTGTAAAAAATCATATAAATATTTGCTTCCGCGCCCAAATTTTACAACTGTTCAGCATATTTTAGCTAAAATTCTGAGAAAGATTTGGTCAAAATCAAATAAAAAACACTCTTCTATATTTACTCTTTGAGTCGTCACCTGTAATGATTAACATATACTACCAAAATGTAAGTGGATTAAAAACTAAATTACGTACATTATACAACGAAATTTTATCGAATAACTATGACATTATTTGTTTAAGTGAGACTTGGTTAAATAACTCATTAAGTGATAGTGAGATCTGTGATCCTAACAAATACTCCATTTATAGAAGAGATCGTGACATTCCAAATGTTAAACAAGGCGGTGGTGTTTTAGTTCTCGTGTCCAAAAAATATTACTCTAGATTTAATTTAGAGTGGTGCTCACTTGCTGAAGACTTATGGGTGACTATATCCAGCTCGAACTTCCAAAAACTTTACTTATGTTGTGTCTACCTACCACCAACAGCTGATATCGAAACCTACAACAGTCATTTCAATAAAACAAGTGATATAGTTTTTCAGTTTCTTACTACAAATATAACAGTTATCGGTGATTACAGTTTACCTTAAATTGACTGGATACAATCCCATGATAACAATTTGACACCATATCCAACCAGACAATCGGAAACTTATACAAACTTAATAAATACAATGTCACTATGTAACTTAACACAGTATAACAACATTCGAAATCACTTAAATTGCATCTTAGACCTTATTTTATCTTTATTAAATCTTAATATTTCAAAATGTTCACATCCGATTAGCAAGTTAGATGCATATCACCCTGCTTTAGAAATTGATCTATTTCTTAATAATTTTAAACCTTTAAATAATAAATATATTCCTAACTATAATTATAAAAAATGCGACTACGAAAACTTAATCTATAAACTATCATCTGTAAATTGGGATTTAAAATTCAATAACAGTAATATAAACGAAAACGTAAAAACATTCTACGATATTTTATATAGCCTCTTAGATGCTTACTGTCCTATATACAATAAACAAATTAGTTAGTGTCCGAAATGGTTTTCCAAATTTCTAATTAAAATCATTAAAGAAAAAAATAAATTTCTTAAAATGTGGAAAGCATACGGTAACATCAATGACTATAAATCTTTTAGTGTACTTAGGCAAAGAGTTCAAAGTAAGTCAGATATTGATTATCGTAACTACATTAGTTATATTGAAAATAATTCAAAATCAAATGTATCATCATTCTGGAATCACACAAAAAAACTTAGGAACGATAACTGTCTACCTAACTCAATGCAACTTAATGATGTTAATGCCTTCAATAGGAATGATATTAGTAATCTATTTGCTGATTTGAATCTGTGTACACTACTTTTCAGAACGATGATATTATTACTTCATTTAACAACAGTAATACTGCCGTTAATATACATAACGTAGCAATTCAGGAAGAAGACATTTTCAGTTGTCTTTCTAACTTAGATATAAATAAAGGTTGTGACCCTGACCTCATTCATCCACATTTCATAAAAACTTGTGCATATTACCCTTGTTTTTAATTTTTAATAAATCATTAAGAAACAGAATTTTTCCTGACATGTGGAAAAGTTCATTTCTTATTCCTATACACATATCTGGTAATAAAAGAGATGTACGCAACTACAGGCCTATTTCGATCCTTCCAATGTTTGGTAAAATTTTTGAAAGCCTCATTGTTCACAAAATTAAATTTGAATTAAATAGCACAATAATACAGCAGCAATCAGGCTTCTGCGTTGGTAAATCAGTACTAAACAACCTAATCCCTTTCACTGAAAAAATTAGCAGTCATTTAGATAACAGAACACAAGTCGACGTAGTGTACACAGATTTCAGTACAGCCTTTGAACGAGTAAATCATTCTAAGTTGTTAGCTGCATTATTATCATATGGTATTCATGGCTCTCTGTTAAGATGGATAGAGCCTTACATAAAAAATTATTCACAGATTGTCTTATGCAATGGATTCAAATCACGCAAAATTTTGGTGTCATCGGGTGTTCCTCAGGGATCACATTTGGGACCAATTTTATTTAATTTATATATTAACTCCATTGGTAACTGCTTCTCAAATAGTGATTTCTTCCTTTATGCTGTTGATTTGAAATTCTTCAAAAAAATACAAACCCATACTGATTGTCATCTATTGCAAGAAGACTTAATTCGTTCAAATACAATAACTTACCCTTACAATATTGACGGATAAATTTTGGAACATAAATCTTCTACTTAAGATTTAGGTATCCTTTATGATTCTAAATTACTTTTCAACGATCATATTATGTATATTGTTAAAAAGGCATATAGAATTCTGGGTTTCATATTTCTAGTAGCAAAATCTTATGTACATAAAGAATCACTATTAATGATCTATAATACTTTGGTTCGTCCCATTCTCGAATACGCCTCCCAAGTATGGAATTCTATGTACACCAAAAATATTATCCTTCTAGAATCTATCCAAAAGAAATTCATATACTTGTTAAAACACAAATTCTCAAAAATGTACTTAACCTACCACGAATCTTTAATAGAATACAACTTGCTGACCCTTGAACAAAGAAGATCCCACGCTGACACGATATTTTTACACAAATTTTTAAATAATCACATTGACAACCAATGCATTATAGGTTATGTTTACATACATGTGCCAGCTATACACACACGAAATTGGAATATGTTTTATTTAAAAAAGTGTAATACAAACAATTTCAAAAATGCTCGTTTCAATAGAATGTTGTCTCATTACAATAATATATTCCAACATCCGGATCTCTTCAATTTAACACTACTCCAATTCAAACGCACTTTAAAAGTACAGTAACTGTAAAAAAAAAAATTTCTCTTTCTCTAAGCTAAATAATTTCTTAATTGTAATTGAACTTTATTTAGTTATTTTGTATATAAGTCACTGTTTAATATGTTCATGTATATGTTATCTTCATATAATTAATTTGTAAATGTTTGATAAAATTTTTTATACTTGTTATCTTGTACAATTGTATATTGTTTATTGTGGAAGACTTTAATTGGGTTACTGTTGGCTTCCTAAACATATCATAAATAAATAAATAAAAGAAAACATTGCAACAAGAAAATTGCTATTTTAAGTGTGGTAGGTATTCTAAAATCCAGCCCATGTAGCTTACAATATACAACGTATTAATTAAAATGACACCCGAAAATTGAATGTTTATTATCTAATTGGTATCACGTTTTGGTCACTTTTGCATGTCCAATGCTAAAATTATCCATATTATAGATCCTAAAGCATGAATATGAATGTTTTAACAAAAATATCAATTTCAAGAATAGGTAAAATCTGTCTTTATTTGTGTAAAAAATTATATAAATATTTGCTTCCGCGCCCGAATTTTTTAATTCTTCATCACATTTTAGCTAAAAGAAAACATTCCAACAAGAAAATTGCTATTTCAAGTGTGGTAGGAATTCTAGAATCCAGCCCATGTAGATTGCAATATACAAAGTATTCATTAAGATGACACCCGAAAATTGAATGTTTATTATCTGATTGGTACCACGTTTTGGTCACTTTAGCATGTCCAATGCTTAAAACCATTAATAGTATAGATCCTAAAGCATGAATATGAATGTTTTAACAAAATATCCATTTCAAGAATAGGTAAAATCTGACTTTATTTTTGTAAAAATTCATTTATATATTTGCTTCCGCGCCCGAATTTTTTAATTCTTTATCATATTTTAGCTAAACGAAAACATTGCAACAAAAAAATTGCTATTTCAAGTGTGTTAGGGATTCTAGAATCCAACCCATGTAGCTTACAATATACAACGTGTTCATCAAGAATAGGTAAAATCTAACTTTATTTTTGTAAAATATCATATAGATAATTGCTTCCGCGCCCAAAAATTATAATTCTTCATCATATGTTAGCTAAAAGAAAACATTGCAACAAAAAAATTGCTACTACAAGTGTGGTAGGTATTCTAGACTCCAGCCCATGTAGCTTACAATATACAACGTATTCATCAAGAATAGGTAACACCTGACTTTATTTTTGTAAAAAATCATATAAATATTTGCTTCCGCGCACGAATTTTATAATTCTTCATCATATTTTAGCTAAAAGAAAACATTGCAACAAGAAAGATGCTATTTCAAGTGTGGTAGGTATTCTAGAATCCAGCCCATGTAGTTTACAATATACAACGTATTCATCAAGAATGGGTAAAATCTGATTTTCTTTTTGTAAAAGTCGTATAAATATTTGCTTCCGCGCCCGAATTTTATAATTCTTCATCATATTTTAGCTAAAAGAAAACATTGTAACAAGAAAATTTATATTCCATGTGTGGTATGTATTCTAGAATCCAGCCCATGTAGCTTACAATATACAACGTATTCATTAAAATGACACCCGAAAATTAAATGTTTATTATCTGATTGGTACCACGTTTTGACCACTTTGCCATGTCCAATGCTTAAAACCATCCATGGTATAGATCCTAAAGTATGAATATGCATGTTTTAACAATTATATCCATTTTAAGAATAGGTAAAATCTGACTTTATTCTTGTAAAAAAATCATATAAATATATGCTTCCGCACCCGAATTTTATAATTCTTCATCATATTATAGCTAAAAGAAAACATTGCAACAAGAAAATTGCTATTTCAAGTGTGGTAGGTATTCTAGGTTCCAACCCATGTAGGTTACAATATACAACCTATTCATCAAGAATAGGTAAATCCTTACATTATTTTTGTAAAAATCGTATAAATATTTGCTTCCGCGCCCGAATTTTACAATTGTTCGCCATATTTTAGCTAAAAGATAACATTGTAACAAGAAAATTGCTATTCCATGTGTGGTATGTATTCTAGAATCCAGCCCATGTAGCTTACAATATACAACGTATTCATTAAAATGACACCTGAAAATTAAATGTTTATTATCTGACTGGTACCACGTTTTGGTCACTTTAACATGTCCAATGCTTAAAACCATCTATAGTATAGATCCTAAAGTATGAATACGCATGTTTTAATAATTATATCCATTTTAAGAATAGGTATAGTCTGACTTTATTTTTGTAAAAAAATCATATAAATATATGCTTCCGCACCCGAATTTTATAATTCTTCATCATATTATAGCTAAAAGAAAACATTGCAACAAGAAAATTGCTATTTCAAGTGTGGTAGGTATTCTAGAATCCAACCCATGTAGCTTACAATATACAACGTATTTATCAAGAATAGGTAAAATCTTACTTTATTTTTGTAAAGATCGTATAAATATTTGCTTCCGCGCCCAAATTTTATAATTCTTCATCATATTTTAGCTAAAAGAAAACATTGCAACAAGAAAATTGCTATTTCAAGTGTGGTAGGGATTCTAGAATCCAGCCCATTTAGCTTACAATATACAACGTATTCATTAAAATGACACCCGAAAATTGAATGTTTATTATCTGATGGGTATAACGTTTTAGTCACTCTTGCATGTCAAATGCTAAAATTATCCATAGTATAGATTCTAAAGCATGAATATGAATGTTATAACAAAAATATCCATTTCAAGAATAGGTAAAATCTGACTATTTTTGTAAAAGATCATATAACTATTTGCTTCCGCGCCCGAATTTTATAATTCTTCATCATAATTTAGCTAAAAGAAAAGATTGCAACAAGAAAATTGCTATTTTAAGTGTGGTAGGTATTCTAGAATCCAGCCATGTAGCTTACAATATACAAAGTATTCATAAAGAATAGGTAAAATCTGACTTTATTTTTTTAAAAAATCATATAAATATTGGCTTCAGCGCCCTACTTTTATAATTCGTCATCATATTTTAGCTGAAAGAAAACATTGCAACAAGAATATTGCTGTTTCAAGTGTGGTAGATATTCTAGAATCCAGCCCATGTAGCTACATATACAACGTATTCATTAAAATGACACAAAAAAAATAAATGTTTATTATCTGATTGGTACCACGTTTGGTCACTATTGCATGTCAAATGCTAAAATTATCCACAGTATAGATCCTAAAGCATGAATATGAATGTTATAACAAATATATCCATTTCAAAAATAGGTAAAATCTGACTATTTTTGTAAAAGATCATATAAATATTTGCTTCCGCGCCCGAATTTTATAATTCTTCATCATATTTTAGCTAAAAGACAACACTGCTACAAGAAAATTGCTATTTCAAGTGTGGTAGGTATTCTAGAATCCAGCCCATGTAGTTTACAATATACAACATATTCATCAAGAATAGGTAAAATATGACTTTATTTTTGTAAAAAATCATATAAACATTTGCTTCCGCGCCCGAATTTTATAATTCTTTATCATATTTTAGCTAAAAGAAAACATTGCAACAAGAAAATTGCTATTTGAAGTGTGGTAGGTATTGTAGAATCCAGCCCATGTAGCATACAATATACAACGTATTCATTAAAATGACACCAAAAAATTGAATGTTTATTACCTGATTGGTACCACGTTTTGGTCACTTTTGCATGTCCAATGCTAAAATTATTTATAGTATAGATCCTAAAGCCTGAATATGAATGTTTTAACAAAAATATACATTTAAAGAATAGGTGAAATCTGACTTTATTTTTGTAAAATATCATATAAATATTTGCTTCCGCGCCCGAATTTTATAATTCTTTATCATCATATACTATTTTGATAGATTCATTATCTATATATCTATATATATAGTTGGATTCATCTCGAGCATCGCAAAAACTTTGCTCACGGGTACAGGTCAAGCCATTCATGGAATAATTTTAATATTATTTTATTAGATGTGGTTTAATGAGGACCAATCGCTTTTGGGTGTCCCATATTTTTACCGTGCATAGTTTTTGTGTAAAAAATCGAAAACTAAGCGAAAAAGGAAAACTGGAACAAAACTGAAAAAAATATCCTAGATGCCAGGTTTAAATTTAAAAAGAATTACTGTGCCATCCGTCATTTTTGACAATTCAATATGAAACTTTTAATTGATTTATTTTGAAAATGAAAAGAGATAATGTAAAGGTAATTATATTTTTACACATTATAATAGTGAGCGAAATATATACAAACACACTGAATGTTAAGTGTGGTGTATTTAAAATATTTAATTTTATGACGTTTGACGTTTATCATTCGTTGGTCTATAACCAAAAAAGTCGTTACACAAGTTTTATATTTTCAAAGAGAAATATACAGAAATATAAAATAAACTTTGTTTAAAAGAATATGTACAATACACTTTGTGATGTAAGTATATCATTTTAAATTTGTTTCGCTGTATTTAAATATGTATTTTCATTTCAGTTATGATTTTTAATTGGTTACCCAAACAAGAGTACATTTATAGAAGAGAAATAACATAAAATTACTGACAATATCACTACTGAAGTGTAACTGATTATCATAAAAGTGCATTGTACATAATAATTTACGGCAAACCTTATTTACAATATTATCAAACAATCATAATGCAAGTTTTGTATTTGTTTGGAGAAATATATAGTAAAATTAGTTTAAAAGTAAAATTACACTACTTTCTGTAATGTAACTATGTAATTTTGTATATTCTTGGCTGTATTTAGATATGTGTTTTCATTTCAGTTATAGTTTTTAATTGGTTAAGATATCCAAACAAGAATATATTTATAGAAAAGAAATAAGATAATATTACGGATAATAATACTATTGACAAAAAAATAAATTCTGGAAATCAATCAAGCCGCGTCGTATTCAGTCATAAACACATTTATTTAAAAATACTGACAAACCTTTCCTTCATACCCACTTGGAAGAAATGTTTAATAATTTATTGTACAATAATTATTTTAAATTATGTATCGGGATTATAATAAACTGTAAGTAACTGCATTTTATACATTCTTTATGTATTCTTTCATCAAATTTCAGATGAAAGTAGTTGATTACAACAAAGATTTGATTTTTAAAAATTCTATTGAATTTTGTTATGGAATGAAATGATTTGTTAGATAAAAACGTTTATAAAAACAACGTATCTATCCAATTATTCATTTATCATTGATATTTCAAACAATAAACACTTTCTGCAACCAAATATTAATCGAGAAATGCGTTTTCTATAATAAGGCAATTCGTTGGATGAAAATCATTATTATAATGTATCCTTGAAAATGAAACCAGAAAAATTGCACGATAATATAAAATTTAACAAAAATGGTTCATTTGACACTTGAGTTGGAGACAACTAAGTGAAAAATGTCATATTTACTAAAATGTATAATGAAATATTGTACGAAATTTAATAAGAAATCATCTCCAATACAGGTACTTTTATATAGAATATAAATATTTATATATTAATAGTTAAATATTTTATTTTTTAGATGAGACTATAACCTACACGTACTCAGATACACTAACATGGATTTTTTGAAAAAGTAAAACAATCTATTGGGCAATAATTATAAAAATAAGTAATAGTAAAACATATTCTTTATTAAATACAAACTAAAGAATATTCCAGAATGGATTATTTAATCAAGAAAACTGCATTTCAAAATTGATTTACACTCTGACGTTTAAAAAACTATATTTGATTACTATTCAAAAACTTCCAAAGGTAAATTCATACTGTACAGTATTCTTCCCTTATATATAAATACTATTTAAATCTAATTTATAAATATTTTAGATAGTTAGTTAGAAGCCTTTATTTCATACAGTTTTGGAGGGAATTGTTTAACATTTTATTGTAAAATAATTACTATATAAATAAATGATGTATCTGGAATTTATTAAACTTTTATTAATTGCAATTTACTCTTTCTTTATACGCATTTCTTAACATTTCTGATGAAAACATTTGATTACAATAGCGATTACATTTTTCAAAATTCTGTAGTATTTTATAATGAAATGAGATGATTTCTCAGATGTAAATGTTTACATAAACAAATTGTCTATCCATTTATCCATTTGTAACTGATGTATGAAACAATAAACATCTTTTCAAACCAAATATTCATATTCTCTTAGTCGAACTTGACTGTGATTGTACTGCACGAAAATTCATGTTTTCATTAAGAAATAATGCAAAAGAACGAACAAAAATTGGTTACTTTATCTACAACTAACAGGCATATAAATTTTCAGTTATGTGTAAGTAGTTCATATATACCTCAACAGATGGCGCCACTGGATCACTTAAATTCCAAATTACTATTCAAATTGTATTTATTATACTTTTATAATCATTTATATTGATATTTATAATAAAAAATAAATTATTAATAACAATAACAATAGTTGTAGATAAATACATACATAATTCAGCTTTATAAATATATAAATGAACATAGCAACAGAAAAACATGAATATAATCATATTTTTTGGCAATATAAAAATGTATCAGTTTATAAATTTTGGTATGTTATTTCACATTATTTATATTTATAAAATAGATAATTATTTTCAAAATAATACATTTTTATATATTCTTTAACTAACTTCATACTTATTGTGTCAAGTTATGACATTTAAGTTCTGTCAAACTGAATGTATTGTATGAAAATACAAATATTGTTAAGATATAATAAAAATACATAAAATTGGGTTAAACGTATTATTTAAATCTTTTCTTCTTATGTATTTTGATGATTAAACCGTTGTATCTCAAAATCCCTAAGCGCGGGAAATTTAAAATCTCTATAATTTCATTTATTTATCAACATGTATTTTTATTTATTTCCTAAACGGTCTCGCGTGCCGCTTTGAACGTGTTATAAATAAATAATATACATTACAACAAATGTTTCTAGGTCTAACACATAGTAGCACCCCCCGTAGAAGGGTGTGAAAAAAATTCATCAATTTCCAAAGTTGGAATATTAAATATATGATATTATTTGATAAGTTATGTGTGAGTAGTTCATATACAGGGTGTTCCATTTAAGCGTGCAACCATTTCTATCTCGAGAACTATAAGAGCTACGAGGTTGGTTAAATTAGCAAAGAACCACCATTTTACAACACTAATACAAAGAGCAAAAAAAACTTTTTTTTGACCTGTGGTTCTCAAAATACGGGACACAACTTTCTCTTTTTAGATGGGAACATATGTTTATTTTTAGGTTATTCGATAGAGCATTTTTTTCTGAATTCAGCGATATAAACATGCTATATACTAAAAGGCTTAGACAATTTTTCCAATATATATTTTCATCAGACGATCGCCAAAATTTTGCAACGGGCTACAGCATAAACTGATTATCCGATTTTAATGATTTTTGCACCATATTATAGAGCTTGATTCGAATTAATTTCCTTTTTAGTTTTTATATTTTTACTGTGTGTGGTTTTTGTGTAAAAAAAATTAAACTTTGTGAAATTGGTACTTTGAAACAATAGCTCAAGCAAGCATTGGAAAATTTCAAGTGAATGCCAACTACTAGCTGTCATATTTGACAAGTCAGAAGCAAACTTTAATCATTTATTACTTCTTAATGAATGAAGATATCAAAAATATGAAAGCATTGTTATACATTGTATACATGAGCAATTATTTCACTAAAAATTTTAGTTTCTTTCGTGGCGAATTTAAAATTTCTAATTTTTGACGTTTAAATGTCAGTACAGACAGTGTTGCCAAATGTGTCATGAAGTAACTACATAAAAACCAAATATTCCTATAGGAACTAAACTGAAGATAGAAGCTGTTATTTTAGAATTGCAGATGGTAATTTATAAATTTAAAAATTAACTACTAGCAGTGTTGCCAAATTATGAAGTAACTAAATAAAAATCAAATATTCCTAAATAAAATAAATTAAACACTTCGCTGTATTTGATATCAAAAGAAAGAAATCAATAAGGGCCGGTTTTAAAATGACAAAAAATATGTGTCATGTCGATCTGCATTTGTTTTTCGCAAAAAATTGTTAGAAGTAGGTCGTCTTTGGGTTTTAATGAAATGACACAATGTAGACTGGTGTGCACGAATTATAAACATGTTCTACGTCGATTAGAATTGGTGTTTTGCAATATGTTGTCAGAAATATGTCGTGTTTGGTATCGAATTAAAAGTCTCGGAAAGGCCTGGTGTGCAGAAATGAAAATTTTCTATGTTGATCGGCTTTTGTTTTATGCAAAAAGTTAATAGAAGTATGTCGTGTTTGGTATCTAATGAAAGGTCTCGATGAGGACTGGGGAGCAGAATTGACAAAAATGATCTATGCCAATCGGCTTTTGTTTTTTACAAAAAGTTGTCAGAAATATGTTATGCTTGGTATCGAATGAAAGGTCTCGGCGAGGGCTCGCGTAGAGAATTGACAAAAATGATCTATAACGATCGGCTTTTGTTTTTTCCACAAAGTTGTCAGAAATATGTCGTGCTTAGTATCGAAAGAAATGTCTCGGCGAGGGCTCGCGTAGAGAATTGACAAAAATGATCTATGTCGATGGGCTTTTGTTTTATGCAAAAAGTCGTATAAAGTATATCATATTTGGTCTCAAATGAAAGGTCTTATTGAGGGCTCGCGTGCAGAACTGACAAAAATGGTGTATGTTGATCGGCTTTTGTTTTATGCAAAAAAATTAATATAAGTATGTCGTCTTTGGTATCTAATGAAAGGTCTCGATGTGGACTGGGGAGCAGAATTGACAAAAATGATCTATGCCAATCGGCTTTTGTTTTTTGCAAAAAGTTGTCAGAAATATGTCATGCTTGGTATCGAATGAAAGGTCTCGACGAGGGCTCGCGTAGATAGTTGACAAAAATGATCTATAACGATCGGCTTTTGTTTTTTCCACAAAGTTGTCAGAAATATGTCGTGCTTAGCATCGAAAGAAAGGTCTCGGCGAGGGCTCGCGTAGAGAATTGACAAAAATGATCTATAACGATCGGCTTTTGTTTTTTCCACAAAGTTGTCAGAAATATGTCGTGCTTAGTATCGAAAGAAAGGTCTCGGCGAGGGCTCGCGTAGAGAATTGACAAAAATGATCTATGTCGATCGGCTTTTGTTTTATGCAAAAAGTCGTATAAAGTATATCATGTTTGGTCTCAAATGAAAGGTCTTGTTGAGGGCTCGCGTAGATAGTTGACAAAAATGATCTATAACGATCGGCTTTTGTTTTTTCCACAAAGTTGTCAGAAATATGTCGTGCTTAGTATCGAAAGAAAGGTCTCGGCGAGGGCTCGCGTAGAGAATTGACAAAAATGATCTATAACGATCGGCTTTTGTTTTTTCCACAAAGTTGTCAGAAATATGTCGTGCTTAGTATCGAAAGAAAGGTCTCGGCGAGGGCTCGCGTAGAGAATTGACAAAAATGATCTATGTCGATCGGCTTTTGTTTTATGCAAAAAGTCGTATAAAGTATATCATGTTTGGTCTCAAATGAAAGGTCTTGTTGAGGGCTCGCGTGCAGAACTGACGAAAATGGTCTATGTTAATCGGCTTTTGTTTTCTGCAAAAAGTTGTAACAAGTATATCGTGCTTGGGATCAAATAAGAAGACTCGATGAGGACTGGCGAGCAGATATGATAAGTTATCAGAAGTATATCGTGTTTGGTATAAAATGAAAGGTCTCGATGAGAGTTGACATGCAAAATTGACAGAAATGGTTCATGTTACCCCGCTTTTGTTTTTTGGAAAAAGTTGTCAGAAGTATGTCATGTTTGGTATCAAATTAAATATCGGTTGAAGGCTAATTTGCAGAAGTGACAAAAAATTGCCAAGTCGATCTGCATTTGTTTTTGTACAATTAGCCGGAAATACACCGTGTCTGGTATTAAATCAAAGCATTCGTCAAGAACCGCCTTGTAGAAATTAAATTAGCTATTAAATGTTAACATTTCACTGACGCCGGAGGCCTAGGGAACGCTCAGCGTAGCTGAGCATTCGCTAGTCCTATATACTAAAAAGGCATGTGTCGGTGATGTTTATTTATTTTCATCACGACGATCGCCAAATTTTGTGGACAGCCTAACTACCTTAACCATGAAAGGGATTGTTGTAAATTTTTTTTTAGATTGCAGGGAATAATGTGTAGTTGTGCCTTTTGGGGGTCTCATATTTTTACTGTGAGTGGTTCTTGTGTCAAAAAATAAAAACTGTGCAAAACTAATAACTTGAAACAATGGATCCTAGTAGCCATGTCTAAATTTAAGAAGAGTCACGCTGTTATCTGTCACTTTTGACAATCTGTCTATGAACTTTAAACGATTATAACTTTTTATAGAACATTGATATTAAAGAAGTAAATACAGTATCATGTATAATAGTCTTGAGCAAAGGTGTTACAACTAATTTAAGTTTAAAACATAACGTATTTAATTAATATAAATTTTGACGTTTCCAATGTCAAAAGTCAATGTTGCCAAATGTGTGATGAAGTAACTAAATTAAAACCAAATATTCCTAAAGTAACTTCTCTAAAGACGGTGACAGTTTTATTAGGATTGACAATATTAATTTATAAATTTAATAGTTAACTACTATTTTTTAATACAAACAGTATTGCCAAATTATGAAGTAGGTAACAAAATAAAAATCAAATATTTCTAAATAAAATAAATTGAACACTTTGCTGTGATATCAAAAGAAAGAAAACCATAAGGGCCGGTTTTAAAATAACAAAAAAAAATGTGTCGATCTGCATTTGTTTTGCGCAAAAAGTTGTTAGAAGTATATTGTCCTTGGGTTTTAATGAAACGACATAATGTGGACTGGTGTGCACGATTGACAAAAATATTCTTTTTTTTTTTGCAAAAAGTTAATAGAAGTATGTCGTGTTTGGTATCTAATGAAAGGTCTCGTTGAGGGCTGAAATGCAAAATTGACAAAAATGTTCCATGTCGATCGGCTTATGTTTTTTGCAAAAAGTTGTCAGAAATATGCCGTGTTTGGTATCGAATGAAAGGTCTTGACGAGGGCTCGCGTAGAGAATTGACAAAAATGATCTATGTCGATCTGCTTTTGTTTTATGCAAAAAATTCTTAAAAGTATATCGAGTTTGGTCTCAAATGAATGGTCTCATTGAGGGCTAGCGTGCAGAATTGACAGAAATGTTCCATGTCGATCGGCTTTTGTTTTTTGCAAAAAGTTGTCAGAAATATGTCGTGCTTGGTATCGAATGAAAGGTCTTGACGAGGGCTCGCGTAGATAATTGACAAAAATGATCTATGTCGCTCTGCTTTTGTTTTATGCAAAAAATTCTCGAAAGTATGTCGAGTTTGGTCTCAAATGGAAGGTCTCGTTGAGAGCTAGCGTGCAGAATTGACAGAAATGTTCAATTTCGATCGGCATTTGTTTTCTGCAAAAAGTTTTTAAAAGTATGTCGAGTTTGGTTCAAATGAAACGTCTTGTAGAGGGATAGCGAGCAGAATTGACAAAAATGTTCCATGTCGATCGGCTTTTGTTTTTTGCAAAAAGTTGTCAGAAATATATCGTGTCTGGTATCGAATGAAAGGTCTTGGCGAGGGCTCGCGTAGAGAATTGACAAAAATGATTTATGTCGATCGGCTTTTGTTTTATGCAAAAATTTCTCAAAAGCATGCCGAGTTTGGTCTCAAATGAAACTTCTTGTTTGAGGGCTAGCGTGCAGAATTAACAAAAATGTGCTATGTCGATCGGTTTTTGTTTTTTGCAAAAAGTTGTCAGAAGTGTATGGTGTTTGGTATCAAATAAAAAGTCTCGGTGTGGGCTAGCGTGCAGATATGATAAAAATGTTTCATGTTGATCGACTTTTGTTTTATGTAGAAAGTTGTCAGAAGTATGTCGTGTTTGGTATCAAATGAAAGTTCTCGGCTAGGGTTGGGGTACATAAATGACAAAAATGTTTCATGTCGACCGGCTTTTGTTTTTTGCAAGAAAATATTGGAAGTATATCGTGTTTGCAATCTAATGAAAGGTCTTGGTGAGGCCTGACGTGCAAATATGAAATAATTGTTTCATGTCGATCGGCATTTGTTTTTTGCACTGACAGCGGAGCTCTAGGGAATGCTCGGCGTGTGATGAAGTAACTAAATTAAAACCGAATATTCCTAAACTAACTTCACTGAAGACGGTGGCAGTTGTATTAGGATTGACAATATTAATTTATAAATTTAAGAATTAACTACTACTTTTTTAACACAAACAGTATTGCCAAATTATGAAGTAGGTAACTAAATAAAAATAAAATATTCGTAAATAAAATAAATTGTACACTTTGCTGTGTTTGATATAAAAAAAAAAACCATAAGGGCCGGTTTTGAAATGACAAAAAAAATATGTTACGTCGATCTGCATTTGTTTTGCGCAAAAAGTTGTTACAAGTAGGTCGTCCTTGGATTTTAATGAAACGACACAATGTGAATTGGTGTGCACGAATGACAATAATATTCTACGTCGATTACAATTTGTTTTTTGCAAAATGTTATCAGAAATATGTTGTGTTTTGTATCGAATGAAAAGTCTCGGTGAGGGCTGGTGTACAAAAAAGAAAATTTTCCATGTTGATCGGCTTTTGTTTTATGCAAAAAGTTAACAGGCATATGTCGTGTTTGGTATCTAATGAAAGGTCTCGGCGAGGGCTCGCGTAGAAATTTGACAAAAATGATCTATGTCGATCGGCTTTTGTTTTTTGCAAAAATTTGTATAAAGTATATCATGTTTGGTCTCAAATAAAAGGTCTTGTTGAGGGCTCGTGTGCAGAACTGACAAAAACGGTCTATGTTGATCGGCTTTTGTTTTATGCAAAAGTTAATCGAAGTATGTCGTGTTTGGTATCTAATGGTAGGTCTCATTGAGTGCTGATGTCGAGAATCAACAAAAATGTTTCATGTCGATCGGCTTTTCTTTTTTGCAGAAAGTTGTCAGAACTATATCGTGTTTGGTATAAAATGAAACGTCTTAATGTGAGCTGACATGGAAAATTGACAGAAATGGTTCATGTTGACCCGTTTTTGTTTTTTGGAAAAAAAAATTAGAAATATGTCGTGTTTGGTATCAAATTAAATGTCTTGATGAGGGCTGATGTGCAACAGTGACAAAAACTTGCCAAGTTGTTTTGCATTTGTTTTTTTTTACAATTACTTGCCGGAAGTACGCCGTATTTGATATTAAATGAAAGCATTTGACAAGACCTGCCTTGCAGAAATAAAATTAGCTTTCACTGACGCCGGAGACCTAGGGAACGCTCAGCATAGCTGAGCATTCGCTAGTCACTATACTAAACGATTAGATTCACTATCTATCTATCTATCTATATATCTATCTATATATCTATCTATATATCTATCTATAGATTCATCACGAGCATCGAGAAACTTTTGTAATCGCCTACAGCCTGAACCATGCAAGTGATTGTTATAATTTTTTTTTTAATATGTGTGGGCTAATGAGATCTGGTGCCTTTTGTGTGTCTTATATTTTTACTATTAGTAGTTTTCGTGTAAAAAATTAAAACTTTGCACAAATGCTGCCTGGAAACAATGGATCCCAGAGGCCATGTCTAACTTTAAGAAGAATCACGCCGTCATCCGTCACTTTTGACAATCTGCCTATGAACTTTAAATGATTATATCTTTTAATAGAACATTGATATCAAAGATTTAAAAACAGTATCATGAATAATAGACTTGAGCAAATGTGTTACAACTAATTTAAGTTTAAAACATAACGTATTTAATTAATATAAATTTTGACGTTTCCAATGTCAAAAGTCAATGTTGCCAAATGTGTGATGAAGTAACTAAATTAAAACCAAATATTCCTAAACTAACTTCACTGAAGACGGTGGCAGTTGTATTAGGGTTGACAATATTAATTTATAAATTTTAAAAATTAACTACTATTTTTTAATGCAAACAGTGTTACCAAATTATAAAGTAACTAAATAAAATCAAATATTCCTAAATAAAATAAATTGAATACTTTGCTGTGTTTGTTATCAAAAGAAAGGAAACCATAAGAGCCAGTTTTAAAATGACAAAAAAAATGTGTCATGTCGATCTGCATTTGTTTTCCGTAAAAAGTTGTTAGAGGTAGGTCATCCTTGGGTTTTAAGGAAAGTTATATTAGGCTAGGTCACGATGAGGGCTAGCGTGCAGAATGAACAAAAATGTTCTATATCGAACGGCTTTTGTTTTTTGGAAAATGTTGCAAAAAGTATGTGGTGTTTGGTATCAAATGAAAAGGCTCGATAAGGGCTGGCGTGTAGAATTAAGAAAAAAGGTCAATATTGATCGGCTTTTGTTTTCGCAAAAATTTCTCAAAGATATGTCGAATTTGGTCTCAAATGAAAGGTCTCGTTGAAAGCTAGCGTGCAGAATTGACAAAAATGTTCCATGTCGATCGGCTTTTGTTTTATGCAAAAAGTTGTCAGAAGTTTGTCGTGTTTGGTATCAAATGAAAGGTCTCGGAGAGGGCTAGCCTGCAGAATTGACAAAAATGTACTATGTCGATCGGTTTTTGTTTTTGCAAAAAGTTGTCAGAAGTATATCGTGTTTGATATCAAATGAAAGGTCTCGTAGTGAGGTAGCCTGCAGAATTGACAAAAATGTACTATGTCGATCGGTTTTTGTTTTTTGCAAAAAGTTGTCAGAAGTATATCGTGTTTGATATCAAATGAAAGGTCTCGGAGAGGGCTAGCGTGCAGAATTGATAAAAATGTGCTATGTCGATCGGTATTTGTTTTTTGCAAAAAGTTGTCAGAAGTGTGTGGTGTTTGGTATCAAATGAAAAGTCTCGTTGAGGGCTAGCGTGCAGAATTGACAAAAATGTTCCATGTCGATCGGCTTTTGTTTTATGCAAAAAGTTGTCAGAAGTATGTCGTGTTTGGTATCAAATGAAAGATTTTGGAGAGGGCTAGCGTGCAAAATTGACAAAAAATGTGCTATGTCGATCGGCTTTTGTTTTTTGCAAAAGGTTGTCACAAGTATATCGTGTTTGATATCAAATGAAAGGTCTCGGAGAGGGCTAGCGTGCAAAATTGATAAAAATGTGCTATGTCGATCGGTATTTGTTTTTTGCAAAAAGTTGTCAGAAGTGTGTGGTGTTTGGTATCAAATGAAAAGTCTCGTTGAGGGCCAGCGTGCAGAATTGACAAAAATGTTCCATGTCGATCGGCTTTTGTTTTATGCAAAAAGTTGTCAGAAGTATGTCGTGTTTGGTATCAAATGAAAAGTCTGGGTGTGGGCTAGCGTGTAGATATGATAAAAATGTTGCATGTCGATCGACTTTTGTTTAATGCAGAAAGTTGTCAGAAGTATGTCGTGTATGGTATCAAATGAAAGGTCTCGGTGAGAGTTGGGGTACATAAATGACAAAAATGTTTCATGTCGACCGGCTTTTGTTTTTTTGCAAAATATTATTAGAAGTATATCGTGTTTGCAATCTAATGAAAGGTCTCGGTGAGGCCTGACGTGCAAATATAAAATAATTGTTTCATGTCGATTGGCATTTGTTTTTTGCACTGACAGCGGAGCTCTAGGGAATGCTCGGCGTAGCCGAGAATTCGCTAGTCATATACTATTTTAATAGATTCACTCAATATATATCTATATATATTTTAAATAATCAAGAGCATCGGCGAATTTTTACCTCGGGGCAACAGGTTAAAGCATTTATGTAATCATCTTAATTTTTTTTTCAAGTTGTAGGGTCTAATGTGCTGGAGTGCCTTTTGGGAGTCTCATATTTTTACTGTGAGTGGTTTTTGTTTTAAAAATTTTAAACTGTGCAAAATTGGTACCTTGAAACAATGGATCCCAGAGCCCGTGTCTACATTTAAGAAGAATCACGTAGTCATCCGCCACTTTTGACAATCTGCCTATGAACTTTAAATGATTGTATCTTTTAATAGAACATTGATATGAAAGATTTGAAAACAGTGTCATGAATAATAGACTTGAGCAAAGGTGTCACAACTTATTTAAGTTTAAAACATAACGTATTTAATTAATATAAATTGTGACGTTTCTAACGTCAAAAGTCAATGTTGCCAAATGTGTGATGAAATAACTAAATTAAAACCAAATATTCCTAAACTAACTTCACTGAAGAGGGTGGCAGTTGTATTAGGATTGACAATATTAATTTATATATTTAAAAATTAACTACTATTTTTGAATACAAACAGTGTTGCCAAATTATAAAGTAACTAAATCAAAATTAAATATTTGATATCAAAAGAAAACCATAAGAGCCGGTTTTGAAATGACAAAAAAAATGTGTCATGTCGACCTGCATTTGTTTTTCGCAAAAAGTTGTTAGAAGTAGGTCGTTCTTGAGTTTTAATGAAACGACACAATGTGGACTGGTGTGCACGAAAGACAAAAATGTTCTATGTCGATTAAAATTTGTTTTTTGCAAAATGTTATCAGAAATATGTCGTGTTTGGTATCGAATGAAAAAACTCGGGAAGGACTGGTGTGCAGAATTAAAAATTTTCTATGTTGATCGGATTTTGTTTTATGCAAAAAGTTAATAGAAGTATATCGTGTTTGGTATCTAATGAAAGGTCTCATTAAGGGCTGAAATGCAAAATCGACAAAAATGTTCCATGTTGATCGGCTTTTGTTTTTTGCTAAAAGTTGTCAGAAATATGTCGTGTTTGGTATCGAATGAAAGGTCTTGGCGAGGGTTCGCGTACAAAATTGACAAAAATGTTCCATTCCGATCGGCTTTTGTTTTCTGCAAAAAGTTCTCAAAGGTGTGTCAAGTTTGGTCTCAAATGAAACATCTTGATGAGAGCTAGCGTGCAGAATTGACAAAAATGTGCCATGTCGATCGATATTTGTTTTTTGCAAAAAGTTGTCAGAAGTGTGTGTTGTTTGGTATCAAATGAAAGGTTTCAATAAAGGCTGGTGTGCAGAATTGACGAAAATGATCAATGTCGATCGGCTTTTGTTTTTTGCAAAAGGTTCTCACAAGTATATAGTGTTTGGTATCAAATGAAAAGTCTCCTTGTGGGCAAGCATGTAGATATGATAAAAATGTATTATGTCGATCGACTTTTGTTTTATGCAGAAAGTTGTAAGAAGTATGTCGTGTTTGGTATCAAATGAAAGGTCTCGGTGAGGGCTGGGGTACATAAATGATAAAAATGTTTCATGTCGACCGGCTTTTGTTTTTTGCAAAAAATTATTACAAGTATATCGTGTTTGCAATCTAATGAATTGTCTCGGTGAGGCCTGACGTGGAAATATGAAATAATTGTATCATGTCGATCGGCATTTGTTTTTTTCACTGACAGCGGAGCTCTAGGGAATGCTCGGCGTAGCCGAGAATTCGCTAGTCATATACTATTCTAATAGATTCACTCAATATATATCTATATATATTTTAAATAATCAAGAGCATCAGCGAATTTTTACCTCGGGGCAACAGGTTAAAGCATTTATGTAATCATCTTAATTTTTTTTTTCAAGTTGTAGGGTCTAATGTGCTGGAGTGCCTTTTGGGAGTCTCATATTTTTACTGTGAGTGGTTTTTGTTTTAAAAATTTTAAACTGTGCAAAATTGGTACCTTGAAACAATGGATCCCAGAGCCCATGTCTACATTTAAGAAGAATCACGTAGTCATCCGTCACTTTTGACAATCTGCCTATGAACTTTAAATGATTGTATCTTTTAATAGAACATTGATATGAAAGATTTGAAAACAGTGTCACGAATAATAGACTGACAGCGGAGCTCTAGGGAATGCTCGGCGTAGCCGAGAATTCGCTAGTCATATACTATTTTGATAGATTCATTATCTATATATCTATATATAGTTGGATTCATCTCGAGCATCGCAAAAACTTTGCTCACGGGTACAGGTCAAGCCATTCATGGAATAATTTTAATATTATTTTATTAGATGTGGTTTAATGAGGACCAATCGCTTTTGGGTGTCCCATATTTTTACCGTGCATAGTTTTTGTGTAAAAAATCGAAAACTAAGCGAAAAAGGAAAACTGGAACAAAACTGAAAAAAATATCCTAGATGCCAGGTTTAAATTTAAAAAGAATTACTGTGCCATCCGTTATTTTTGACATTTCAATATGAAACTTTTAATTGATTTATTTTGAAAATGAAAAGAGATATTGTAAAGGTAATTATATTTTTACACATTATAATAGTGAGCGAAATATATACAAACACACTGAATGTTAAGTGTGGTGTATTTAAAATATTTAATTTTATGACGTTTGACGTTTATCATTCGTTGGTCTATAACCAAAAAAGTCGTTACACAAGTTTTATATTTTCAAAGAGAAATATACAGAAATATAAAATAAACTTTGTTTAAAAGAATATGTACAATACACTTTGTGATGTAAGTATATCATTTTAAATTTGTTTCGCTGTATTTAAATATGTATTTTCATTTCAGTTATGATTTTTAATTGGTTACCCAAACAAGAGTACATTTATAGAAGAGAAATAACATAAAATTACTGACAATATCACTACTGAAGTGTAACTGATTATCATAAAAGTGCATTGTACATAATAATTTACGGCAAACCTTATTCACAATATAATCAAACAATCATAATGCAAGTTCGCTAGTCATATACTATTTTGATAGATTCACTCAATATATATATATATATATATATATATATATATATATATATATATATATATATATATATACATATATATATTAAATAATCAAGAGCATCGGCGAATTTTTACCTCGGTGCAACAGGTTAAAGCATTCATGTAATCATTTTAATTTTTTTTTTCAAGTTGTAGAGTCTAATGTGCTGGGGTGCCTTTTGGGGGTCTCATATTTTTACTGCGAGTGGTTTTTGTTTTAAAAAAGTAAAACTGTGCAAAATTGGTACCTTGAAACAATGGATCCCAGAGCCCGTGTCTACATTTTAGAAGAATCACGTAGTCATCCGTCACTTTTGACAATCTGTCTATGAACTTTAAATCTTCTTATAGAGTATTGATATCAAAGATTTAAAAACAATTTCATGAATAATAGACTTGAGCAAAGGTGTTACAACTAATTTAAATTTAAATCATAACGTATTTAATTAATATAAATTTTGACGTTTCCAATGTCAAAAGTCAATGTTGCCAAATGTGTGGTGAAGTAACTAAATTAAAACCACATATTCCTAAACTAACTTCACTGAAGAGGGTGGCAGTTGTATTAGGATTGACAATATTAATTTATATATTTAAAAATTAACTACTGTTTTTTAATACAAACAGTGTTGCCAAATTATAAACTAACTAAATAAAAATCAAATATTGATGTCAAAGAAAGGAAATCATAAGAGCCGGTTTTGAAATGACAAAAAAAAATGTGTCATGTAGACCTGCATTTGTTTTTCGCAAAAAGTTGTTAGAAGTAGGTCGTTCTTGAGATTTAATGAAACGACACAATGTGGACTGGTGTGCACGAATGACAAAAATGTTCTACGTCGATTACAATTTGTTTTTTGCAAAATGTTGTCAAAAATATATCGTGTTTGATATCGAATGAAAAGACTCGGGAAGGACTGGTGTGCAGAATTAAAAATTTTCTATGTTGATCGGCTTTTGTTTTATGCAAAAAGTTAATAGAAGTATATCGTGTTTGGTATCTAATGAAAGGTCTCGTTAAGGGCTGAAATGCAAAATGTTCCATGTCGATCGGCTTTTATTTTTTGCTAAAAGTTGTCAGAAATATGTCGTGTTTGGCATCGAATGAAAGGTCTCGGCGAGGGCTCGCGTACAGAATTGACAAAAATGTTCCATGTCGATCGGCTTTTGTTTTTTGCAACAAGTTGTCAGAAATATGTCATGTTTGGAATCGACTGAAAGGTCTTGGCGAGGGCTCGCATACAGAATTGACAAAAATGGTCGATTCCGATCGCCTTTTGTTTTCTGCAAAAAGTTCTCAAAAGTATGTCGAGTTTGGTCTCAAATGAAACGTCTTGTTGAGAGCTAGCGAGCAGAATTGACAAAAATGTGTCATGTCGATCGGTATTTGTTTTTTTAAAAAAGTTGTCAGAAGTGTGTGGTGTTTGGTATCAAATGAAAGGTTTCAATAAAGGCTGGTGAGCAGAATTGACGAAAATGGTCAATGTCGATCGGCTTTTGTTCTTTGCAAAAGGTTGTCACAAGTATATAGTGTTTGGTATCAAATGAAAAGTCTCGATGTGGGCTAGCGTGTCGATATGATAAATATGTATCAGGTCGATCGACTTTTGTTTTATGCAGAAAGTTGTAAGAAGTATGTCGTGTTTGGTATCAAATGAAAGGTCTCGGTGAGGGCTGGGGTACATAAATGATAAAAATGTATCATGTAGACCGGCTTTCATTACTTGCAAAAATTTCTCAAAAGTATGTTGAGTTTGGTCTCAAATGAAAGGTCTCATTGAGGGCTAGCGTGCAGAATTGACAAAAATGTTCCATGTCGATCGGCTTTTGTTTTATGCAAAAAGTTGTCAGAAGTATGTCGTGTTTGGTATCAAATGAAAGGTCTCGGAGAGGGCTAGCGTGCAGAATTGACAAAAATGGTCAATGTCGATCGGCTTTTGTTTTTTACAAAAGGTTGTCACAAGTATATAGTGTTTGATATCAAATGAAAAGTCTCGGTGTGGACTAGCGAGTAGATATAATAAAAATGTTTCATGTCAAACGACTTTTGTTTTATGCAAAAAGATATTAGAAGTATATCGTGTTTGGAATCTAATGAAAGGTCTCAGTGATGGCTGACGTGCAGATATGAAATAATTGTTTCATGTCGATCGGCATTTGTTTTTTGCACTGACAGCGGAACTCTAGGGAATGCTCGGCGTAGCCGAGAATTCGCTAGTCCTATATACTAAAAAGGCATGTGTCGTGAGGTTTATTTATTTTCATCACGACGATCGCCAAATTTTGTCACAAGCCTAACTGCCTGAACCATGAAAGGGATTGTTGTAAATTTTTTTTAGATTGCAGGGAATAATGTGTAGTTGTGCCTTTTGGGGGTCTCATATTTTTACTGTAAGTGGTTCTTGTGTAAAAAAATAAAAACTGTGCAAAATTAATAACTTGAAACAATGGATCCTAGTAGCCATGTCTAAATTTAAAAAGAGTCACGAGGTCATCTGTCACTTTTGACAATGTGTCTATGAACTTTAAACGATTATATCTTTTTATAGAACATTGATATTAAAGAAGTAAATACAGTATCATGTATAACAGTCTTGAGCAAAGGTGTTACAATTAATTTAAGTATAAAACGTAACGTATTTAATTAATATAAATTTTGACGTTTCTTATGTCAAAAGTCAATGTTGCCAAATGTGTGATGAAGTAACCAAATTAAAACCGAATATTCCTAAACTAACTTCACTGAAGACGGAGGCAGTTGTATTAGGATTGACAATATTAATTAATAAATTTAAGAATTAACTACTACTTTTTAACATAAACAGTGTTGCGAAATTATGAAGTAGGTAACTTAATAAAAATAAAATATTCGTTAATAAAATAAATTGAACACTTTGCTGTGTTTGATATCAAAAGAAAAAAAAACCAAAGAGCCGGTTTGGAAATGACAAAAAAAAAATATGTTACGTCGATCTGCATTTGTTTCGCGCAAAAAGTTGTTACAAGTAGGTCGTCCTTAGATTTTAATGAAACGACACAATGTGGATTGGTGTGCACGAATGACAAAAATATTCTACGTCGATTAGAATTTGTTTTTTGCAAAATGTTATCAAAAATATGTTGTGTTTTGTATCGAATGAAAAGTCTCGGTGAGGGCTGATGTACAAAAAAGAAAATTTTCCATGTTGATCGGCTTTTGTTTTATGCAAAAAGTTAATAGACGTATGTCGTGTTTGGTATCTAATGAAGGGTCTCGGCGAGGGCTCCCGTAGAGATTTGACAAAATTGATCTATTTCGATCGGCATTTGTTTTTTGCATAAAGTATATCGTGTTTGGTCTCAAATAAAAGGTCTTGTTGAAGGCTCGAGTGCAAAACTGGCAAAAACGGTCTATGTTGATCGGCTTTTGTTTTATGCAAAAAGTTAATAGAAATATGTCGTGTTTGGTATCTAATGAAAGGTCTCATTGAGTGCTGATGTCGAAAATTAACAAAAATGTTTCATGTCGATCGGCTTTTGTTTTTTGCAGAAAGTTGTCCGAAGTATATCGTGTTTGGTATAAAATGAAAGGTCTTCATGAGAGCTGACATGTAAAATTGACAGAAATGGTTCATGTTGACCCGTTTTTGTTTTTTGGAAAAAGATGTTAGAAATATGTCGTTTTTGGTATCAAATTAAATGTCTTGATAAGGGCTGATGTGCAGAAGTGACAAAAAATTGCCAAGTTGTTCTGCATTTGTTTTTTTACAATTACTTGCCGGAAGTACACCGTATTTGATATTAAATGAAAGCATTCGACAAGGCCTGCCTTGCAGAAATAAAATTAGCTTTCAAATGTTAATATTTCACTGACGCCGGAGGCCTAGGCAACGCACAGCGTCACAAGCCTAACTACCTTAACCATGAAAGGAATTGTTGTAAATTTTTTTTTAGGTTGCAGGGAGTAATACGTAGTTGTGCCTTTTGGGGGTTTCATATTTTTACTGTGTGAGTGGTACTTGTGTAAAAAAATAAAAACTATGCAAAACTAACAACTTGACACAATGGATCCTAGTAGCCATGTCTAAATTAAGAAGAGTCACGCTGTCATACGTCACTTTTGACAATCTATCTATGAACTTTAAACGATTGTAACTTCTTATAGAACATTGATATTAAAGAAGTAAATACAGTATCATGTACAATAGTCTTGAGCAAAGGTGTTACAACTAATTTAAGGTTAAAACACAACCTATTTAATTATTATAAATTTTGACGTTCCCAATGTCAAAGGTCAATGTTGCCAAATGTGTGATGAAGTAACTAAATTAAAACCAAATATTCCTAAACTAACTTCACTGAAGACGGTGGCAGTTGTATTAGGATTGACAATATTAATTTATAAATTTAAAAAATAACTAATATTTTATAATACAAACAGTGTTGCCAAATTATGAAGTAGGTAACTAAATAAAAATCTAATATTCCTAAATAAAATAAATTGAACATTTTGCTGTGTTTGATATCAAAAGAAAGAAATCCATAAGGGACGGTTTTGAAAAGACAAAAAAAAAAATGTGTCATGTCGATCTGCATTTGTTTTGCGCAAAAAGTTTTTAGAGGTAGGTCGTCCTTGGGTTTGAATGAAACAACACATTGTGGACTGGTGTGCACGAATGACAAAAATGTTATACGTAGATTACGATTTGTTTTCTGCAAAATGTTGTCAGAAAAATGTCGTGTTTGGAAAAAGTTGTAAGAAGTATGTGGTATTAAGTATCAAATTAAAGGGCTCGATAAGGGCTGGCGTGTAGAATTAACAAAAATGATCAATGTTGATCGGCTTTTGATTTTTGCAACAGTTTCTCAAAGTTACGTCGAGTTTGGTCTTAAATGAAAAGTCTCGTTTAGGGCTATCGAGCAGACCTGACAAAAATGTTCCATTCCGGTCGGCTTTTGTTTTCTGTAAAAAGTTCTCAAAGGTATGACGAGTTTAGTCTCAAATAAAACGTCTCGTTGAGGGATGAGGGCTAGCGTGCAGAATTGACAAAAATGTGCTATGTCGATCGGTTTTTGTTTTTTGCAAAAAGTTGTCAGAAGTATTTGGTGTTTGGTATCAAATGAAAGGTTTCGATAAGGGCTGGTGTGCAGAATTAATAAAAAGGGTTAATATTGATCGGCTTTTGTTTTTTGCAAAAAGTTTTTAGAAGTATGTCGAGTTTGGTCTCAAATGAAAGGTCTCTGGTGTTCAGGGTTGACAAAAATGTTGCATTCCTTTCGGTTTTTGTTTTCTGTAAGAATTTCTCAAAATTATGTCGAGTTTGGTCTGTTGTTCTGTAAAACTTGTAAAAAGTATATTGTGCTTGGAGTCAAATGAAAGGACTCGATGAGGGCTGGCGAACAGAAATGTCAAAAATGTTCCATGACGAACGGCTTTTGTTTTATGTAAGAAGTTGTCAGAATTATATCGTATTTGGTATAAAATAAAAGGTCTCGATGAGAGCTGACATGCAAAACTGACAGATAGGGTTCATGTTGACCCGCTTTTGTTTATTTAAAAAATTTCTCAAAGGCATATCGAGTTTGGTCTCAAATTAAATGTCTTTTTGAGGGCTAATTTGCAGAAATGACAAAAAATTGCCATGTTGATCTGCATTTGTTTTTTACAATTAGTTGGCGGAAGTAAACCTTTTTTGATACTAAATAAAAGCATTCGACAAGACCTGTGTTGGAGAAATGAAATTATGTATCAAATGATAATATTTCACGGACGCCGGATGCCTAGGGAAAGCTCAGCGTAGCTGAGCATTCGCTAGTATTTAACTAAAAGAAAACATTGCAACAAGAAAATTGTTATTTCAAGTGTGTTAGGTGTTCAAGAATCCAGCCCATATAGCTTACAATATACAACGTATTCATTAAAATGACACAGGAAAATTGAATGTTTTTTATCTGATTGGTACCACCTTTTGGTTACTTTTGCATGTCCAATGCTAAAATTATTCATAGCATAGATCCTAAAGCATGAATATGAATGTTTTAACAAAAATATCCATTTCAAGAATAGGTAAATTCTGACTTTATTTTTGTAAAAAATCATATAAATATTTGATTCGCGCCCAAATTTTATAATTCTTCATCATATTTTAGATAAAAGAAAACATTGCAACAAGAAAATTACTATTTCAAGTGTGGTAGGTATTCTAGAATCCAACTTATGTAGCTTACAATATACAACGTATTCATCAAGAATAGGTAAAATCTGACTTTATTTTTGTAAAAAATTATATAAATATTTGCTTCCGCGGCCGAATTTTATAATTCTTCATCATATTTTAGCTAAAAGAAAACATTGCAACAAGAAAATTGCTATTTCAAGTGTGGTAGGTATTCTAGAATCCAGACCATGTAGCTTACAATATACAACGTATTCATTAAAATAACACCCGAAAATTAAATTTTTATTATCTGATTGGTACCACGTTTTGGTCACTTTTGCTTGTCCAATGCTTAAAACCATCCATTGTATAGATAATAAAGCATGAATATGAATTTTTAAACAATTATATCTATTTCAAGAATAGGTAAAATCTGACTTTATTTATGTAAAAAATCATATAAATTGTTACGGTTTGCTATTTTATTATATTTATTGTTAAGCAGGCAACCTTTTTTGCTGATAAGAATATATGGTTAGTGGAGTCTTGGCTTATTTTGGTTTATACTTTTTAAACTCTTGCTCGGACTGAACTTGTCTTTTAAGAAACTGTTTTGTGCATCTTAGAGTCATTCTCCTCTTGATCAGTGAGTTTGAACAGATGTTTTATTTGACTGCCCAATGAGAAATAATTTGAGTTTTGTGATTTAAATTTTTGAGTGTTATTTACTCAAGGGGGCCCATTTTGGCATTTATCAATATTACATCGCGGAGAATTTGTCTCTATCAGCTGTTGCTGGATTTGATAGTTTAACTCCAGATCAAAGATACTTTTTATTTTGTGTACTGACTCACGCGAGTTTATTTTTTTTCTTGAATATTCAGTATTAGACTTTCATTAGCGCCGTTTGATAGTTAAGACGAATTAGGGCGAGATTATTTTAGTGCTCTTATAGCGTATGCCTGCGTCGTCCGTGAATGGTCGACCAATCATCGTGCGTTCGCGTTTTGCGGTATTTTATCTCTTTTGTTTATGAGTTTCGGTACTCTGTCCTCGTTCCGTCGGCTGTTAGCACCGCTCATATGAGAATATTGTAGGACGGTTCGTATCGCTTTTGTGTCGATTATCGTAGGTTGAATAAAGTAACCGAGCACGATGCTTATCCGTTGCCGTACGTATCTAGTACTTTAGACAAACTACGTGACGCTCGTTATTTAACAACACTTGACATTAAATCGGCTTATTGGCAGATTCCGGTCGCGGAAGAGTCTAGACCTGACACAGCGTTTACTGTGCCAAATCGTGGCCTTTTCCAATTTAAAAGAATGCCATTTGGGCTTCATAATGCTCCCGCTACTTGGCAACGATTTATTGACTCAGTAGTTGGTGCCGATCTTGAGCCATACGTTTTTGTGTATCTTGACGACATTGTTATTGTTACCAGTACTTTTAAAAAACATCTTTGCGAGGTCTGTAAAAGCTTAATTGATGCGGGATTAACACTAAGTCGTGAAAAATGTAATTTTTGTAGAGAAGAACTTCGTTACTTGGGTTATGTAATTAATAAGCAAGGTTTATTGGTGGACCCTAAAAAGGTTAAAGCGATTTTAGAAATCCCTACTCCAAGAAAAGTATCAGAGGTTCGTCGTATCGTTGGTATGGCATCCTGGTATAGACAGTTCGTTCCGGCTTTTTCTACATTTATTTCTCCTTTAACTAATTTACTTCGTAAAAACGTTAAATTTTCTTGGGATACCGATTGTGAAAACGCTTGGATGAAAATCAAGAATCGTTTAGTTTCGTCACCAATTTTGAGTTGTCCGGATTTCACTAAAGAATTTATTTTGCAAACAGATGCTTCAGATTTTGGACTCGGGGCAGTTTTGAGTCAGGAATATCCTGAGGGTGAAAAGGTGGTATGTTACCTTTCGCGTTCCCTTACTCGGCAAGAAAGAAAGTATTCCACCTCCGGGAAGGAATTATTAGCGTTGCTATGGGCAACGGAGAAACTCCGTCCGTATTTGGAGGGTGTACAGTTTAAAGCCATTACTGATCATCATTCTCTCGTGTGGTTAAACAAGATCCAGAACCCTTCTGGACGTCTTGCTCGTTGGGCAGTACACCTACAACAATTTAAGTTTGAAATAACCCATCGGAAAGGTAAAGACCACGTGGTTCCTGACACTCTTTCTCGTTCAGTACCTATTATAGATAATATTGAGGTTACGGAATGTACAGATAAATTGTTTGTACGTCTTTTTAAGTTAGTGGAAAGTAATCCAATTCGTTTTAAACTTTCGAGTAGATAAAGGGCGGTTATTTAAGCGTGTCAAAGTAGAATTTTCCCAATTAGGCGATGCAACCGACGAATAGAAATTAGTAATACCTAAAGACAGACGTAAGACTTTACTTGAGCAGTGCCATGATATACCGACAAGTGGTCATTTAGGGGTCTTTAAGACGTACCACCGTCTTGCTCAAAATTATTTCTGGCCTAAAATGAAGGCTGATGTGGCTAAGTACGTTCGCTCGTGTGTTACTTGCGCAAAATCTAAGCCAGAACAGAAAGCTCCGGCCGGTGTAATGGGAGGTCATTCTAATATTTCTCGGCCATGGGAAGTACTAAGTACTGATTTGATAGGACCACTTCCGAGATCTAAGAATGGTTTTGCGTATATTTTGGTAATTACCGACTGTTTTCGCAAATTTAGCTTATATTTTCCCTTGCGAAAAGCTAATGCAAATAATATTATTAAACATTTTGAAAATAATGTATTTCTTCTATTTGGAGTTCCTCGAGTTATAGTTTCAGACAATGGTGTGCAGTTTAAGTCAAAGGAGTATCTGAATTTATTGAGTTCGTACCACGTCAAACCTGCTTTCACGTCGTTGTATCACCCTCAAGCGAATCCTACAGAGCGTGTAAATCGTGTCTTAAAAACAATGTTGACAGCTTTCGTGTCAGATCATCAACGCGGATGGGATGATGTATTGCAAAAAGTAGCTTGTGCTCTGCGTACTGCTAAAAATGACGTAATTAGAATAACACCTTATTTTATCAATTTCGGACGCGAAGCCGTATTGCTTGGTGATGCTGACAATGAAAAATTTCGTGAGAACAATAATTCAGATTTTGAGAAAGAAAAGGTTATTGAACGAGCGTGTAATTTTAAGGAACTTTATAATAATGTTCGCAAGCGATTGCAAGATTCATACGAGAAGTCCAAGATTCGTTATAATCTTAGGCGTCGTGATGTAACTTTTCATCCTGGAGAATTAGTGTGGCGGCGAAATTTTGTTTTATCAGATGCTTCTAACTTTTATTCCGCAAAATTAGCAGATGAATTTGTTGGGCCATTTCAAGTCCGCAAACGTATTTCTCCCACTACCTACGAATTAGAGACTCGAGATGGAGAAAAATTATCAGGTACTTGGAACGTACAACATTTAAAGGCTGACACAACGGACAATCCAAATCATAATTAATTTTCGTGTTTGTTGCTACAAATTTTGACTTTATGAGTCTGTGAGTTTCCTTTTTTGAAAATTATTTTGTACGTTTTATTATTAACTTTCTTTAGTTTTCTTCTACATATCGGAAATTTTCCAGGAAAATTTCCTCATTTGGTTGGGGGGGAGTTGTTACGGTCTGCTATTTTATTATATTTATTGTTAAGCAGGCAACCTTTATTGCTAATAAGAATATATAGTTAGTGGAGTCTTGGCTTATTTTGGTTTATACTTTTTAAACTCTTGCTCGGACTGAAATTGTCTTTTAAGAAACTGTTTTGTGCATCTTAGAGTCATTCTCATCTTGATCAGTGAGTTTGAACAGATGTTTTATTTGACTGCTCATTGAGAAATAATTTGAGTTTTGTGTTTTAAATTTTTGAGTGTTATTTACTCAAGGGAGCCCATTTTGGGGATTTATGAATATTACATCACGGAGAATTTGTCTCTATCAGCTGTTGCTGGATTTGATAGTTTAACTCCAGATCAAAGATACTTTCTAAGCCGCTCAACATCTCAAGGTAATTGTAATGCACAGTAATTTCTGTCATTTTGTTATATACAGAATTTGTTATTCAGTTCAGTCTTTAAGTTAATCACAATTTTTGTGTAAGATTTAGACCACGTGTTTGTGGCCTAACTATTTGCCAAGGCTATGCTAACATATATCTCTTTCGGGCTTTTTTTTATACGGTAATTTTACCACGCAATTTACACAATTGAGTATAATTCTCATCCACTCGTTAGAACGATCTTTTGAGAGGACACGACAGAAAGAATTGATGATCCGAGCATGCGGGACCAGTTGCCGCCATTTTGAAATTGTCACCAGCGGGACACCATCGTGCCACCTACTTCCGGAAATTCAGGAAAGCCCTGTATTATTCTTTTTTATATTAATTTGTTCGCTTGCATTTACGTTATTTAACAAATAATTTGTTTAATTGTTAATTTATTTCCACACTGATTTATTATTTTGTGTACTGACTCACGCGAGTTTATTTTTTATCTTGAATATTTAGTATTAGACTTTTAGTCTGATAGTTAAGACGAATTAGGGCGAGAGTATTTTAGTGCTCTTATAGCGTATGCCTGCGACGTCCGTGAATGGTCGACCAATCATCGTGTGTGCGCGTTTTGCGGTATTTTATCTCTTTTGTTTATGAGTTTCGGTACTCTGTCCTCGTTCCGTCGGCTGTTAGCACCGTTCATATTAGAATATTGTTAAACTCGATTTTCGAGTAGTATTCAGCTAGCGTCAGTTATTTTTTTTGAAACACATTCTTTCTCCTGTAACATTTATCTCCAGTATATCAATATAGATATAATTTTATATTATTTTGAGCTTTATTGCGAACTCCCTTTCCACGAGTTTTGTGTGCTTGCGGTATCGGTGCTTTCGCCTGTTGTGCACTATATTTAACAACACGCGTGGCGCCCTATATTTTAGGTTATTTTATTTATTGTAAATTATTTTGGTTATCACAGACCCAGCCTTCTCCACTGTCTAAAAGCTGACGGCCGCATTCCTGAAAAGCTTGGGTGCGTTATATTTGCCTTTAGGGGTAGAACCTTTAAGGTTCTCCCAGTACGTAGCAAAACATTTGCTTACGCGCCCGAAGTATATAATTCTTCATCATATTTTAGCTAAAAGAGAACATTGCAACAAGAAAATTGCTATTTCAAGTGTAGTAGGTATTCTAGAATCCAGCCCATTTAGCTTACAATATACAACGTATTCATAAAGAATAGATAAAATTTGACTTTATTTTTGTAAAAAATCATATAAATATTTGCTTCCGAGCCCGAATTTTAAAATTTTTCATCATATTTTACCTAAAAGAAAACATTGCAACAAGAAAATTGCTATTTCAAGTGTGGTAGGTATTCTAGAATCCAGCCCATGTAGCTTATAATATACAACGTATTCATTAAAATGATACCCGAAAATTTAATGTTTATTACCTGATTGGTACCACGTTTTGGTCACTTTTGCATGTCCAATGCTTAAAACCATCCGTAGTATAGATCCTAAAGCATGAATATGAATGTTTTAACAAAAATATCCATCTCAAGAATAGGTAAAATTTGACTTTATTTTTGTAAAAAATCATATAAATATTTGCTTCCGCGCCAGAATTTTATAATTTTTTATCATATTTTAGCTAAAAGAAAACATTGCAACAAGAAAATTGCCATTGCAAGTGTGGTAGGTATTCTAGAATCCAGTCCATGTAGCTTACAATATACAACGTATTTATCAAGAAAAGGTAAAATCTGACTTTATTTTTGTAAAAAATCATATAAATATTTCCTTCCGCGCCCGAATTTTATAATTTTTTATCATATTTTAGCTAAAAGAAACCATTGCAACAAAAAGATTGCTATATCAAGTGTGATAGGTAGTAGTATAGCAGTGAGAGAGCTAGCTCATTTGGTGGGATCTCAGGGGGTTGGAGGAGTCAGAGGGGGGTAATGAGTATTCCGGTGGCGGAGTGGGGGTCTCAGGTGTCGGTAAGGTCACTGTTCTGCAAGTGAACACGTGCAAGGTCAGATTGAGGGGGTTTGTTCTCTTGGCACACGTGTGGACACATGGGTACACCTGTTTGATGCTTGAAGATGGTGGTTGAACCCCTGAGTGTGTCAATAACCTAGTCCGTCTGCAGAACCATGGCTATAGGTCAGTGTATTACTTGAAGCACACGTGCAAGTTGCATCTGTGTGTGATGCTGGAAGAGGGTGGTTGAATAACATAGACCGTCTGCTGAGCCATTGCCATAGGTCAGTGTATTACTTAAAGCACACGTGCAAGTGGCACCTGTGCGTGATGCTGGAAGTGGGTGGTTGAATAACCTAGTCCGTCTGCAGAACAATGGCCATAAGTCAGCGTATTACTTGAAGCACACGTGCAAGTGGCACCTGTGCGTGATGCTGGAAGTGGGTGGTTGAATAACCTAGACCGTCTGCTGAACCATTGCCATAGGTCAGTGTATTACTTAAAGCACACGTGCAAGTTGCACTTGTGCGCGATGCTGGAAGTAAGATACCTGCATGATGCCGGACGATGATGGTTCAACGCCTGAATGTGTCAATAACCTAATGCGTCTGCAGGAGCATGGCATTGAATTGTAGGTCAGTGTCTTATTAAAGCACACTTGCAATTTGCACCTGCACGGCGGTGAATGTTCAAAATATAAAATTGATACTTGTAATAAATTATTTTCTCTCGCTTTAGGATATGTTCTACATATTGATAGATAAGAAGTGTCTTACAGGTTTATTTCTGGAGACACTGACACTGCACCTGTAATATTGCAGATGCATACTAAGTCTATACGGAAGACGATGGTGGCAAGACTTGACTATTTGAATGATTAAGTGTGATACACAAGTTTAAAGGTGTTTCGGAAGAACTTGAACTATATAGGAGTAATTATAAAAGGAATAAGAATAGTAATAAAATTATCATATTGCTTATTTATTTACAAAACAATTATTACAATCAATATATTATTAATATTACATTTTTACAAGATGCAGCTGTGACTGACTTGGTGGGTCAGTTGGTTAGTGCGCTGCAACTTGAATTGAACAGAGGCTGAGATCTCGGGTTCAAATCCAGTGTAGCCAATCTTTTTTCTAAATAAAATTGTTGTGTCCAGTCGTTTTGGTCCATGATATCACCCTGTTCAAATAAGAGTCAATGACCTGACCGAGCTACCAGTCTAGATCAAAAGAGCTTCTCGTGGGGTCTGTAATATGAAAGGATGCCACAATGTTTCCAGGGCCTGCAAAATTTTCACAGGTTCAATCGTCCCAATAATCGCAGACATATTGATTCGTAATCCCACTATAAATTGTAGATCCTTTGCAGAAGTTGTAGGCTGAGAACCTAAACTACTAAGATGCAAATAATTGAGACCCTGTTCCAACTTGGAATGTAGTACCACATATGTTGATGCTACATACTTACAAACTACAATTTAATATATCTATGTTATATCCATACGGGTACGTATCCGTAAAAAGATAATTCACAATTCTTTTATCGTCATATGAACTTGAAGCTAGCTTATTTTGCTTAATTGTAAACACATTATGTTGTTTCGAAGTTATTAAGATTTGTGATTTCACAACAAACTCAATATGAAATAGACATTTGTAATAGTCTTCAAAATTTATAGACTTCATAGTGGCTTTTGTAACACCCTTCGCTTTCATACTTACTTCTTCCTTAGTACTAAGAAGCGTTTTGTATGCATACATTTTAGCTCGTAGTCCAAAAAATCTGTCATAATATTGCCATTATTTTCATCCTTCATTAAACCAAGCACTTTTTTATTAGGTAATGGAATATCATAAATATTATTTAAAGGATAATCTGAAGTATCAAATTTATGTATATCCCTTTTCATAATTTTATAAATATCAAAGTTCTTAAATAAATAAATTAAACTATCTGTATCAGTGTAACAAAGTTCAGCATTTGAATCAAAATTTTGTTTTATATAATTATAATGAAAATCATAAATATATGTTTTTGAGATGTCTAGAACCGAGAATCCAATGTAAATTGGTTTATTGAAGAGTATTGAAGTTTTATTCATTTCTATTATTATTACATCATCCTCGATTATAGAACAACTGTGAAAATTTGGTTTGGCTATTAATGCTTTGGCACCATAACGACCGTCCCACTTTGTTACTAATTTAACGATTTTATGTTTACGAACATTCTCCATAGTTTTTCCAAAAACAGCATTATTCATTAATTTAAAGAAATTCTTTTGAAATTCATTGCTTGACTTTTTTCGCAATTCCGTATTTAAATCAATGTATGATTTCAACCAAGGACTTTGTTGAAACTTAAGAATTCTACGGATTTGTGTAATTTGCATTCCTAAATTAAGACATTGTTTTAAATTTTGATAATGAATAACATAATTTTTTTTATCATATAAATTTGCAACCAATTTAGACTGTTTTAAAGTAGGAGGAATAAAGTTTTCCGGACAAAGAGGTAAATCTTTGTGTAACGCATGTAAAGATTTAGGATACTCTAAATCCACTTCGAAAATATAGCCAATATCTGAATTTTCTGTTAAGTTCATTAAACCAATACTGTAGAATTCAGTTTTATCTACCCAATTAAATCCCCCGAACGGTAAATAATGACTCATTGCTGCGCCATACAAGTTATTAACATCAAAGTACATGAGATACGTTTCTTGTTCATTCGGGTTGCATAATTCATTTAAATATTTATTGTTAGCTTTCGCATAACGTTTCGAGCATTGAACTAGTCCACCGCGTATCCCTTTTTCTATGAATAATAATTTGTCTACGTCTGTTAGCAGCTCAAGTTTTATATTTGTATATTTCAACATGGCGTCAAAAGCCAAACCAGGTGCTGTATAGTAATGAAGAGCATCTAATTTGTAAGTCTGTAAACAATTATTACGGAAATTTTCAAACACATCTGCTAATAAGTGAACATCCGTTGCTAGATATAAATCCGAGTATTCTCCTAATGTTTAAATATTAAATGTTCGCCATACATTTTTGGCATGCATGTAATCCTCATCGCTAATGTTTTCATCTTTCAAAGAACTATAAAAGCAATTTCGATCAGGTAAACAAGGTTCATTAAATTTGACCCAGTCATCAACGTATTCATAAGGAAATACTCCTTTTCTTGTCAATAATTTAAACTGACTAATGTCTTTACAAAAAAATTTTGTTATCTGTTTCTCATCGTCTCTCAAATAAGTTGACAATTTTTCAATACTACTAGGCATAAAACGGAAGGAATTTATAAATCTAAAATTAATTTTTGTATCTTGCACGTACTTTGTAAATGAAATGTATCGTTCTTTATTAATTGGTAAAAGGGACACTTGTCCTGATAACTTTTTGGCTATATTTTTAATGATAAAATGTCCATCATAGTTACTAAGATTATGAAACACAACTGGAATTGTATGTGATTTTTTAAAATTTAAATTGCATGACTGATGTGCAGCACCACGAAAAGCCCCAGTAAAATGATTATGATCCCGAACCTTTGTTTCAATCTCCAAAATCTCTTTTCCACAAATGTAACATACTTTGGCGATTGAATACTCAATTTCATCTTCTTTAGTAATTTGTATTGGTACGGGATTTTGAAATTTTTTGTCAACAAATTGTGCAATAGTTTGAAGCTCATTTGAAAACCAGTCAATACACTGTCCACTTCTGTTTAATTTAAAATATGATAAGTTGCTACTATATGAACATTTTAAAAAATAGGCAATACTACAAGGAACATGTTTATGAATTTAAACTGAATTTTTATTTTGTTTATCTTCCGATTTTTGTAATATTGATTCCAAGTCTGCGTATATAACGAAGGGTACGGTGTCTTGATAATGTATGTTTTTAAATTCCAAATATTTGTTAATTCTCTGATTGGCAACATTGCGAATAAGAGTGTGAGTTAGTAGTGTGATAAAAAGTTCAAATTTATCCTGTTTTAAACAAAAAGAATTTATTTTATATCAAAAACTTTAATCAGCGTATTAAAAAACAATTAGTGATATATAAATTCCCGAGTGAAAGTGACGAAAAGTGTGTTTTGTGCACATAAGTGGCCAAACAACACGTGGAGTGCCCGCGTCGCGCATATCGACTCGCGCAAGATCCGCTGAGTTAGCAGCCGCAAATCAGTGTTGCCAACGATAGCAAACATTAAACTAAATTCAATTGTGTTATTTTAAAACTAATAGCTGAGAGTGTAATAACAACTATCGCTATGTCGGAAACCAGTGCTGGATCACAACTTCCTGCATCACCAGTTATTAACGTAATAACAACTACATGTGCAATAAGCTCCTATATGACCCCAATCGTTACCATAACAACACCAATATCAAGCCCTGTGATGTCAACTCCCACGAGTATAAGCTCAGACTATAGCCAACATACAAATACAACACCACAAGGGCAACCACCAAACAATGAAAATCATAGTCCAATAATAAATTGGCAAACAACACAAAGAAGAAAAAGACCTAGAGAAAATGATAAAACTTCACAGATACAACCAATCTCGAAACGAGTAAATACTACATTTACGAGTCTAAATAGATTCAACTGTCTTAGAAACAGTACTGCGGAGGAACAATCAACTCAACCTGGAACAAGTAAAAAGCAGGAATCGAACATAAAACCACCACCAATATATATCCAGGGAGTAACTAGCTACAATGGCATGCTAGAGACTATCACAACAACGCTCCAGAAATCGGAATTCCTTTGCAAATCCTTTGCAGATAATACAATTAAGGTAAATACAAATAGTATAGAAGCATACAGAAGATTAGTACGCCTACTCAAAACAAACAACATTGCTATGCATACCTTCCAACCAAAACAGGAAAGAGCTTACAGAGTCGTCGTAAAAAATATACATCATTCGATACCGATTGATGAAATTAAAGAAGCGTTTGAAAATATTGGATTTGTCATAAAAAATATCACAAACATACGAAGTTGGCATACGAAACAGCCTTTGCCACTATACTTCGTAGACCTAGCACCAGACGAAAACAATAAAAGCATATATGACGTTAAGCATATACTAGGTACTAAAATCAGTGTAGAACCGCCTCGTAAAAGAAAAGACATAGCTCAATGCACTCGCTGTCAGGATTTTGGCCACACCAAAACCTATTGTACCAGGGCATACGGCTGCGTAAAATGTGCAGGCTCACATCCCACTAAAGAATGTACGAAACCAAAAGAAACTCCAGCCACATGCATACACTGCCAAGGTGTACACCCAGCAAACTACAAGGGATGTGTTGTATACCGCGAACTACAAAATACACGAAACAAATCAATAAATAAAAACCCAACACAGAAAGACAACAGGCAAACAAATGAAGAATACCAAGTTATTAGCGGAACAAAAAGAAACATCCGAACAGTAAATCAAGCAAGTTACGCTGACATAGCTAAAAACAGAAACTACCTAGAAGAAAATAACCAAGATACTACGTTAACCCATTTCTTACAAAAATTTGAAACTATGTTCACTCAGTTAATGAACCAAAATACAATGATACTGAACCTATTAACTACATTAGTTAAAAATAATCTAAATGGATAAAAGTCTTAGAATAGCATTGTGGAATGCTAATGGATTAGCAAATCATCGCCAAGAAATTGAGTATTTCTTAAAAGATCAAAAGATTGATATCCTACTGATTAGCGAAACACACTTCACAAACAAAAACTACTTTAAAGTACCATCTTATAGAACATATCATACCGAACATCCAGACGGAACTGCACACGGAGGTACAGCCGTCATAATTAAAGACCAAATAACACATTTCGAGATAGAAAAATTTGAAAAACCCTACCTTCAAGCTACTAATATAAAAATAAAAGATGCGAAAGGGGACTTAAGTGTAGCTGCAATTTATTGTCCCCCTAAACATGCAATTAAAAAAGAACAATTTGAAGAATATTTCAAAATCTTAGGCGACAGGTTTATTGCTGGCGGGGATTTTAATGCCAAACACGTACAATGGGGCTCAAGAACCTACAACCCTAAAGGTAGAGAATTGTATAAAACATTAACAAATAAACAATATGAATACCTAAGCACTGGGGAGCCAACATACTGGCCCACCGATCCCACTAAAATCCCTGATTTATTAGACTTTTTTGTCACTAACAAAACGTCTGTAAAATATATAAACATCTCTTCAAACTATGACCTCACATCGGATCACTCATCAGTAATTTTAACAATAAGCAGCACAATTATTAGCAAAGACAAAAATCCGTCACTATACAATTCAAAAACAGACTGGAACAAATTTCGCTCCTACATAAATGAACATATAAAAATACGAACAATTCAATCTGACAATGAGGTAGAAGAATCAGTAGAACATTTGACTAAAACGATCCAGAGTGCAGCATGGAATTCAACACCAAATATAGCTGCAAAAATACCAAATAACAACAACTATCCCAAACATGTAAAAGAAAAAATTGCAGAAAAACGAGCAATACGAAAGAAATGGCAATTGTCTAGACACCCGGTAGACAAACATAAATTAAATAAAATATCAAGACAAGTCAAAGAACTGCTACATGAAATCAAGAATGAATCTACCCAACAATATATACAAAATCTGTCAACCAAACCCCAAGATGATTATTCACTGTGGAAAGCCACGAAAAGACTAAAAAGGCCACAACAACATATCCCACCAATACGCAAAGAAGATAATACATGGGCAAGAGACGCCCAGGAAAAAGCGGACACATTTGCCAAATATTTATCCACAGTTTTTCAGCCTAACCCCTCAACAACAACAAAAGAAGAAGAAGACGAAATAGCACAATTACTAGAGGCCCCACTGCAACTCACCAAACCAATACAACATTTCTCCCCAATAGAAGTTAAAGAAGAAATTTCATACATGAATGAAAAGAAAGCACCGGGATATGACCTAATTACTGGTAAAATTCTAAAAGAAATCCCCAAGAAAGCAGTAGTACTAATAACCCAGATATATAATGCTATCATCAGATTACAATATTTTCCAATACAATGGAAAACAGCTCACATCATATTAGTTCACAAGCCAGACAAGAATATGCATGAACCAAGTTCATACAGGCCAATATCACTTCTCCCTTCCTTGTCTAAACTATTCGAAAAACTTCTCTTAAAACAACTAAAATTAACTATAGAAGAAAATGATATAATTCCACCACACCAGTTTGGTTTTCGAAACGAACACTCGACCATAGAACAAGTAAACCGTGTCGTGAACAAAATTGAAGAAAGCATTGAGGAAAAAAATGTCTGTAACAGCGCTTTCATAGATATAAGCCAGGCTTTTGATAGAGTCTGGCATGTTGGACTATTATACAAAATTAAACGCTGTTTACCACACCAATATTATTTATTAATTAAATCGTACCTTCATGAAAGGTACTACTATGTCAATTACGAAAACAGACAGTCAAAAATATATGCCATTCAAGCTGGGGTACCTCAAGGAAGTGTCCTTGGCCCTGTCCTATACCAAATCTATACTGCCGATCTACCAAGTGCAGAAAATATTCTAATTGCAACATATGCGGATGATACGGCACTACTTGCATCCCATGAAGATCCTATAGAAGCAACAAAAATACTTCAGAAATCCTTAGAAAAAATTGAAACATGGGCTCAAAAATGGCGAATTAAACTGAATGAAAACAAGTCAGTCAATGTCGTCTATACCACAAGACAGGTACAGTGCCCTGACGTAAAATTAAATAATAACACACTAACTCAAAAAAATGATACTAAATACCTTGGCATGCATTTAGATAAGCGAAGTACCTGGAAAAAACATTTACAATCTAAAAGAAAGCAACTAGACATGAAACTGAGAAAAATGTATTGGCTTCTAGGTAAGAACTCTCAACTATCCCTAGAAAATAAAATCCTGCTATACAAAGTAACTTTAGTCCCAATCTGGTCATATGGAATCCAACTCTGGGGATGCGCTAAAAAATCAAATACGGACATAATTCAACGTTTCCAAAACAAAGCGCTAAGAATGATAACCAATGCCCCGTGGTATGTAAACAATGAAATAATCCACAATGACCTAGGTGTAAAATACGTGCACGAAAAAATACAAGAATACGCATCAAAATACGAAAAACGCCTCCACAATCATCCAAACGAACTTGCTTTAAACCTACTGAATAACGAAAACATCATACGAAGACTAAATAGGAAAAAACCATTAGATTTAAGCATTTAAATTGTATATAGAAAAATATAATAGTATTAAGGAGAAGATAAAATAACTCCTCTAACGATATTTTTGTAATTTATCAAATTTTCTTGTTGGCTTTGTAAGCCAGTTGTAAATAAAAAAAATTAAAAAAAAAAAATATTTGTTGTTATCATGAGGTAATTCAACCCGACATTTATTTATTAATTTTCAATCAACTATGTGTGTTTCAAGAGCCGTTTTCGAGGTAAAATGATTTAAACATCTATCACAATCATCCAAACGAACTTGCTTTAAACCTACTGAATAACGAAAACATCATACGAAGACTAAATAGGAAAAAACCATTAGATTTAAGCATTTAAATTGTATATAGAAAAATATAATAGTATTAAGGAGAAGATAAAATAACTCCTCTAACGATATTTTTGTAATTTATCAAATTTTCTTGTTGGCTTTGTAAGCCAGTTGTAAATAAAAAAAATTAAAAAAAAAAATATTTGTTATTATCATGAGGTAATTCAACCCGACATTTATTTATTAATTTACAATCAACTATGTGTGTTTCAAGAGCCGCTTTCGAGGTAAAATGATTTAAACATCTATCACAAAGAAAAAGTTTCCCATTATGATTTGATATTTGCTTACTTAAAAGTTTTGATAAGTTTTTAATCCACATATAATGGTAATTAGTAGCTTTTCGTATCTCTTGAACCCTGTCTTTATCTTCCAAGAATTCATCAACACACTCCTCTAATCATCATCGTCGTCATTAGAGTTAGAAGACAACATTAATAAATGAACAAATTTATCTCCCACAAATTTAGATAAATATAATGGTTCAACTCGATGCATTTCTTTATCAGATTTTTGTAAAGTATAAACATTAATAGATATTTTATTCATATTTTCAAATTTTGGAATATTCTTTAGCTGCATCGGAAAACTTAGACCATCATACTTTAAAACTTTACTAAAATGAGGATAAGACGCCACTCGATCTGCATTTTTATTTGTAGGATATAGTGCAGAAACTATAGCCCATAAAAAGCAATAATTATCTTTATTTTTTATGTTGATTATTGCTTTTTTAGTGTTATGAAGATATTTTAATGAGGTAGAGTAGCTAAAATAAAAGTCTGAAATAATTGCAATCAATATAATTAATGAAATAATTGTACACTCTGATACGAAAATAACAATAAATATATAATGCGCCAATCACGTCTTCTAATTTGGAACACCCTGAAAAGGAAAGTCAAAGAGTATGCTAATGCTTAGTGAAACACATTGCACACAACTATATATCATTTGCACACACAACAACACTCACACTCAACAACAAACCAGGTAAGACGGGTAAAATTGAAAAGGATACTCCTCGAAAGGAGTGTCACATATCGAATCCACGATATGCCGGCTACCGAATCCACGGTAGCAGAAGAACACTCGAAATCCATCGAGCAACTTGACATCTCCCACAGTGAGTTATAACAAGGCTTCAGGAGTATGAGTGAAAGCCGAGTACAAACCCATACTCCACCTCCCCACCGAGATGCAAGCGAAACTAAGGCACCTGTTCTAGCAGGGCACCGTTGGCACCAGGGTACCCTGGTGCGTCGCGCCTCGGCTTCACCCTCCTGTAAATGCAGTGTTAACGGGTTTACGCGCCGGGGATATGGATAGGATAATATCAAGATCACACTACAGTAAATATACTGTCTCACACTCAGTAACTCATAGGTATTGTGTCTCACCTATTGAATCAAACACCTCCGACACTTATCTCACGACTGCCAATAGAGTACTGATTCAAATAAACAATAACTGCATGTTATAAACTCTGTGTTATCAAACACATTATAACTAATTAATTCAATTAAGAAAGATTGGGAGTGAAGTAAGTTGTTATCTAATGCTTGTAAATAATTACCCTCTAACATTAGTTTTGATATCATTGGGTAATTCAATATATGTACCTCCAAAAATCGGTGTGTATGTATTAATATTAATTTTTGAATGTAATATTTCAAATAACGCCCAACCTGAATCACGCTCTTGAAACTCTGATAATTTCGATAATATTTTGTCTACATTGTCACTAAACCACTCTCTGATACTCGTCGTTTTATTTATTATACTATTAGCCGTGTTGAAAGATTTCACTTCTACAGCACCTGTTTCGGGTAATATAAAATTAGCGTGAAACTGAAGATTAACTTTTAAATTTGAAGAATTGAGAGCTTCCTTAATTTTATTAGAAAAAATTCTAAAACATTTATTTAGAAATAATTGAGGATCTTTAAAATTCAAATTTTCAATCATTCCTGTACGTATTCGAGACTCAAAACAGGATTCTAAATCTTGCCAAACTAATTTTTTAGATTGTTTCTTTAATCCAGCACCATAAATACCGCACTTCATTTGTTTTAATTTTTCCCGATAAAACTAAAATAAAACCAAATTAGATTCCAGTTGAAATATAGTACCATTATTTTCATCATATTGTTTTATAGCTCTGCTAATTAACAATACAAATTTATTAACATACTTTACCCATCGAATAAATTCGTTTTGTGTTTTTAATAGTTTAACCGCGTCGGCAAGTGTCTTTAACGCTATCGAACTAGCTTTAGCAATATTCATCTTGATTACCAAAGTGTGACTGAGGAATATGTACATGCAGTAAGTCATATTTATATATCTGCTTGAACAGAGCCGGAGTAAGTCCTCAATGAATAAATGCATGTTGTACTCGAACAGTCTAAACGTGTTCTGAGATGAATCACCAATGTTTTGATGATCGGATGAGTTCCTCTTTTTTCTTTGCAAACACACCTGTGATCTTGTTTTATTATTCAGAGCGCGTACCTCTTTTCTTACAAGCTTACCTGTATTTGATGCAGCTGACTGGATATTAATTAATTAATATTCTACTTTTAAAAAATCAGCAATCGAGTTTATGAAGTTTATTTTAACTAAAACTTTTTTGGTGATATAAAAATACAATTTTTTATTAAATGTGTAACTATATAAACGAACATATTCCATTGAGATTTACAGTTACACTTTTGCTAGTACAATGGATTTATCCTTTGATGAAATGGAGAAATTGTTAAGTACCAGTGATTTTAACTGGTTAGAATCTTCAACCTCAGATATGTTTAATGAATATCTGAGTTTCTTGGAAGGTTCATATCAGTCACAACAACGACAACAACCGCTACAACCAAAACAACAACCACTACAGCCAAAACAACAACAACAAAGACAACTACAACCTCAAGGACAACATCAACAAGAAGAAGAACAACAACAAAATTTAGAAATTTTAGCAGTAATTAATGAAAAATTTTGCGATTGTTGTATATATATTTTAATAAAAAAACACATATTTTTTAAAAAATAAATTTTAAATATATTGTATATAATGTATTTTTCATAATTATTATTGTATGTAAAATAAATACGAGTAAAACATGATGGTCTTAAAAATTATTTATTTTCAAATAAAATATACAATTCATATAACAGTTTTATTATTTCTAAATTAATATACCTATACCATGATTGTTAGTAAAAGTAAAATTTACTTATTACTAATAATATTTGTTAATAGATTATAATTAATAATTTTATCGTGTATAATTAAACAATAAGCAGTTGTATTGTCTGGCATAATCTCATTAGTCTCAAATTCTAATCGTATATCAACATTACCCGACTTCAATGTTTTACTCTGATGTGAACAATCTATAACTACCAGTGGTGCTTTTTTTATAAATTCGTAAGGTGTGTAGATAGATTCACATAATCGATTATAATAAGACAATTGAAATTGAGTGTACATCTCATACAACATTGCCCATTGATTATTTTTAATATTCAAATTCAAATTATCATACGGATACATATCTGAGTTTAAATACAACTTAATATTAGTTAAATTGCAATGATCAAATTTACTCATATCCTTACTTGCTTTATTTTTGCGATCTGTCTGGAATCCCAGGATGACAAAACGCGGTGTTTCTAATTGCGTTGTAGTTTTGATGGGCCAGGTGTAATGTTGTGTTTTCTGCAGCAGTGGATATTCATGAACTTCCCAGCTACGGAAGGCTATTTCCAAATTAACACTCCTCTCCATATACTTCATAAGTATCAGTCGTTCAGCATCAGCTACTGATATGTGTGGTATTTTCCAGTGAACCTTACTCAATTCAATTTTCACAGTTTCATCGGCGGAACTGTTTTCAATTGTATTCACATCGGTTCTACTTCGTATAAGGACTAATTCTTGTTGCAAATTTAGAATAATTTTCTTACAATCTTCACAAAATCCTAACAACATATTGAGTGGGATGCACACATTGAAATTACCATTGGTGTCAATAATCTGCTTTGTTTTATCTTCCCAAGGTGACCAGCCAGCATTTTGTAAACGTTTACCTTCATTTATATTATATGAGACATAACCCTTCATACATGACGTTATAGCAGGATTTCGAACCCTATCAATCACTATGCCTCCAATTTCATAACGAATTTTACTAAATAAATACGCAAATGCATTGTTAACCAGTTTAGCTGTACTCGATACTTTGCCATCTTTTGTGAGAAGTTTACCCTCAATATACAGTAAACTGTTCCATGGAAGAGTATATAAATCTTGTTGTTGTATGGGAATACGAATCTCATCATTATTGTTTAAGGTCGTGGAAGCGTATGGCTGGTGGGTATGTTTTTCAGCATGACAGCATGACTGATTGAGTCATCAAATAAGGCTTTTTCTGATACATTCAGAATATTACCATTCTTTTTGATGGATGCAAAGAATAATATTTTTCGATTCTTTAAATTTAATTTCAATCCAAATAATGAGAGCTTTTATACGATTTTTATGTTTACTCCTATCCAGATTGAACTTTAAAACCAAGTGATTTCAAAAACTGATAATTTTGTGATGTTAACCCTTTCACAACCCTCTTACTAATGATGCTATTCCGGTTTTGTGTTGTATTTATATGCTTGGAAATTACATTATTATTAAAATTAATTCCCATTTTGTTTCTTAAAATGTAGTCTTACCGTGATGACTTCTCCTCTAAAATTAATCAAAGCCCCGCTTTGATCCACTATATTAAGAGTTAAGTAATTTATTACTCGCGTGCTGATTGGTAGATATATTATTTGATTTGGAGCTTCTATTATTTTGAATCCTGGCGGGACGCGTGGGAAAAATTCATGAAGAATATGAACATTTTTACTATTTGAATAAGAATTTGTAGTTATACTACACTCAATACAAATTGTATTTACTTTAATAATAGAAACTGGATTATCAGATTCATGTAATTTATTTGCCTCTAATTTTCGTGGTTTAAATCCCAAAATATTTCCAATTGAAACATTTGATTCAAAATTTACTTTCTTATTGCTGCTAACTTCACATTTAAGTGTATTATTGTTTGCTATAATGTTTAATTTGGTGCCTGTATCTAACTTCGTTGTTATGAATTTGTTGATATCTTCTATTTCATAAGAACCTTCTGGAATTGTGATTATTTGATTATCAATATAAAATTTATTATTTTGATTATCAATATTTGGAATAGCATTATACACTTCGAAATTAATTAATCCTAGAACATATTCGGAATCCTCATCGAGTACAATAGGTGGGTAGAAAGTTTGAGTTATACTTGAATCTGTACCAAAAAGAGTAAATGTGTATGACATGGCGGTTCAATCGTTAATGAACAGTTTTCAATCTTGTTTCTATAGAAATGCTAAACATAAATGAACGCATTTTACACTATTATTAGGTTGGTACCTACTATAATTATACATTATTGAACATCTGCTTCCAAAATAATGAACTAGTTCTTTTTATGGCGCAAAGTTTCCAAAACTATCAAAATATACAACTAAATTATTTCGTTTTTTATAAGCAACCCAATGAGATCCTGGTCCATCACTACTATCTAAATTAACAATGGCACATTCATTAGGATTTATTTGACTGGGTAATTTATCCCGCATGAAAACTCCTCTAAAATGTGGAATTTGCAGTTGTTTTGCATATTTTTGAAGATCAATATTAGTTAATGCTCGTGATGGTAACTTTACTGGTAGTTTTTTGACTGATTTAAATACAAGCCAAGCCCCTTCCGGTATGGTTTCAAGTAGAGACCTTTGCCCATGGCAATAGCCTCCATCATTTTATTATGACGCTCAGCTTCCTTTAATTGCTCCCCAGCAGCTCGCGCGTCGTTGACAGCCTTTGCGATACCTGCAGCTCCACCCCCAAGTGCGCCTAAAGCGCTCAACCCAGAAAAAATTGGAATTAATGGAAGAAATCCTCCTCTTTTCGGCACTGATATAACTCTGGGATTGTTAATTTTTCGCTTTATTCTTTTTACAGTTCGGAGAGCTATTCTCGCAGATTTATTTAAATCAAAATCACTATTGTTGGTCTTTATCGCTTTCCGCGCGCGATTAACTACATTGCGGAAGGATAAACTTTTGTTAGATTTCCTCTTTTGCACTTTTTTCTTCATGACTATTTAAAGCGTACACGTCTTACCTCTTCAACAGTTTGTAATGAACTGTGTTAATGTAACGATCATACATTGATTTATACTAAAAAAGCAAATTGTAAAACAGAATCACGATCTTTATGTTAAAAATTATGACTTTAGTACTATTAGTAGTAGTAGTAGTAAACCTCGACATAGTATATTGTTACCGAATATAATACGATGTATTATAGCCGGACCCTCAGGATGTGGTAAGACAAATGTTATGCTTGCACTTCTAGAGCATGAAAATGGCCTAAGTTTTTCAAATGTTTATGTATATTCAAAATCATTATTCCAGACCAAATATCAACACTTAAAACTACTTCTGGAACCTATTAAAGAGATAGGTTATTTTGCTTACAATGAAAACATAGATATTGAGAAGCCCTCAAATGCAAAATACAACTCAGTGTTTATATTTGATGATGTGGCATGTGATAAACAGGATGTAATAAGAGAATATTTTAGTATGGGTCGCCACAAGGCTATAGACTGTTTTTATTTATGTCAAACTTATACCAGAATCCCTAAACATCTCATACGGGATAATGCCAACTTATTAATAATATTCAAACAAGATGATTTGAATTTAAAACATGTATACACTGATCATGTGAACACACATACATATGAAAAGTTTAAGGACGTCTGTTCTTTTTGCTGGCGAAACAAGTATGAGTTTCTAGTCATTGATAAAGAAAGTGATTTTCAAAAAGGGCGTTATCGTAAAGGTTTTGATCAGTACATTATAATAAATTAGAGATGTGTAGTACTCGTATGATTCGTATAAACTGAACGAATCTTTTAAAAGAGTCGTATCATACGAATCAGTATCCGCGAAAAGATTCGTATCGTAGTATCATGCGCACCCGTCGACTCTAGGCGTACAGCAATACAATACATGTACGGTGCATGAGTCACGGTGGTGGACTGGTACCTGCTTGACCTGCGGTACATGTACTGACTCAAAGAGTAAAGCATTAATTATTAAAGACAGATGTCTTACCCGGATACGAGTACGAGAGATAGAAATATAAACAAAGCAAGATGCAAGACCGAACATGAGAAGGGAAGCCTGAAGCAAAACGCAGTCGTATATACTACGCACCCCCCACTCAACGTGTACGGTACGAAATGTACGAATCTTCTAATACGAATCTTTTTGGTACGGAGTCGAATAAATACGAATCATCAAAAAGATTCGAATATCCCATCTCTATAATAAATAATAGTGACATGAGCTAATGGATGGCACTTATTATTCAGTTACCACGAGGTAAACATCTACTAGACTCTTTCGGAAACAACAAAGATCTGATTAAAAACCGGAACAGATTGATTTTCAAATTACACTTATTTGACTATACAGATACCAGACATTGACCTGGTTATGCATTGGTTATCTGTAATTGTTGCAGTTTTTTTACCTGTTTGTTCAAATATCAGCTCTGTTTATCTGAACATCCATATTTAGCTGGTGTACGACCTTGAACCTGTAAAAACTTGTCACGATACAGCTGTTTCACAGTTATTGAATTGATTATATGTTCCGACTGGTTCAACATACCTTTTGTTAATTAAAATGAATGCAAGATTAACGAAAGATATAATTAATACTCGAAATATTATTAAACAAAAGCTAAAGAACCTTAGGCTTGGTGCACTTCATAAACAAGTAGAATTAGAATCACAGTATAAACCAATAATAAAATCTTTACAAGATATTGCGGTTAATTTACCAATAGCAAATATAAAGCAAGAAGTCAAAAGTGAATCGAAAATGGACATAACAAAGGAATACCTGAAAAAAATTAAATTTTATCAGGTCCTAAATGTTAGAAACAAGTGTAGTAGCAGAATCATTGAATGACGATGTGAACGATGATGTATTCACTGACAATCAATCAACAATCATCGAAGACCGCCCATCAATAACAAGAGAGGATATAATGAATTTAACTCGTGAAGCCTCGTTCAAGGACTATTTAGATCAGTATGATCCATTACCACGACAATATATTGAAGAAATGTTGACAGACGAAAAAGATTCATTTGATTTCAAGTACGGTGTGCGACATGATGCGGGAACTGAAAAATTTTATATAGGTGATTCTGAGGTACAAATTGATGGGAAAGATTTAATTGTGCAGAAGATAAATTATTTAGGAACACCAGGTTTATACGAGTTGTTATTTAAGAAACATCCAGTAGGATATAATCGCGCGGATGAAACAAATTATATTGATATAGTGAAAAGAACTAATGCAGCCCGTCGACACTATAGTGATGGTGAGCAGTTGTCAGGGACAAGATCTTATAAATACACATCCATTATTGCTCCAAAATTTGACACTCAAAGAAGAGCTCTTTTAGCTTCCAGAAGATTGGGCTCAATATCTAAGGAAAAAAAATCAGGTGGAAATTATTTTAAAAAATTTGTCAATAAAAAAATAGAGTACGTATATTGGGATAACATTAATGAATTGGTTGACAGATTGCGGCTCTTAATTGCATCACATGATGCCGGACATACAGGCCACGGAAATGAAATTATATCCATTATTGAGGAGTTAAAAGAAGCGAAAGTTATAGAATAGTATCATTTCAATAATGACTCTCGACAAATTCGGACGACATATTGAGCATCATAAAATTAGGAAACATATCAACGAAAGAGTGGACACTCTGTCCCACGAATTAAATTCATTAATTCGATTAAATAATGATAAATTTAAATTAGAATTAGATAACAAAATTACTAACATTAAAAATAATTTTGAAGTACAATTAACTAAATTAAAAAATAATCTGAAATCTGTTATTATTTTTAATTTAGCATTAGAATTTAAATCTAATTTATATAAAATTAATAATTTAGATGTTTATAATTTTCCATGTTCAGGAAAAGTTCTTCAAGTTCAATTTAGTGATCCCAAAGTATTCCTAAATTATCGTATTAAAAATGAGCGTCATCGAGTTTCAAATATAATCAATAGAAGTATTATTCAAGGTGATTCTTTAGAAATATTTCCTGGGCCAGTAAGTAAAAATCCTCCCCTACATTTACATATTGAAATTATATTTGAAACACCTGTTTACTATGTCGAAAATTTAACGTGGAATTGTAGAAGAATTACACAGACCTGCACGAGTTAATTTTCCAAGAAGACGAGTAATTGTTAAAGGAATAGATGATTTATTTCAAGCAGATTTGGTAGAAATGATTCCTTACGCTAGAATGAACAGAGGATATCGATACATTTTAGTTGTTATTGATGTTTTCTCCAAGTTTTTGTGGACCAAACCTGTTAAAAACAAAACAGGTTCAGAAATTTCGACAGCTATGAAAAGTATTTTGTTCAATAGTAATCGAATACCGAGAAATTTGCAAACTGATCTGGGAAAAGAATTTTATAATAAAGATTTCCAAAATTTAATGAAAAAAAAATAATATAAATCATTATTCAACTTATAGTACTATGAAGGCATCGGTTGTTGAACGTGTTAATCGTACTTTGAAATCAATGATGTGGAAAGAGTTTAGTTTACAAGGTACATACAGGTGGCTGAATTTATTACCTACACTTACGGAAAAGTATAATAATACAAAACACAGGACAATTCTGATGAAACCCTTAGATGTTAGTAAAAAGAATGAAAAATTACTTCTTGACAGTGTTTAAAGTAAAATAAAAACAGTTAGTAAACCAAAATTTAAAGTCGGAAATTTTGTGCGTATAAGTAAACATAGAGAGGCGTTTGCGAAGGGCTATACTCCTAATTGGTCTAATGAAATTTTTATAATTCATTTAATTCAGTTAACCAATCCCATCACATATGTTCTTAAAGATCAGTCAGGGCAAATTATTAAAGGAGGCTTTTATGAATATGATTTACAAAAAGCTAAGTACCCAGATATATACTTAGTGGAAAAAATTTTGAAGAAATGTTAAGTGGCTTGGGTTTGATAATAAATATAATAGTTGGATAAGTAAATCTAATGTGGAATGAATATATGAGTGAGAGAGAGAGGGGAATTGTGTAGTGGGGGGTGTAGTTCATCATTGAGTATAAAAGCCAACTATTGGATTTTATAGTCATTTGTTTTCTGAACGTTAACCGGTAGAAATATGTCTATTTTCATAGTTGATTTACAAGGATATCAAATATTTAATAAAAACAATGGAGTAGATTTTATTTGTAAAGAAATTGCAGTTTTAAATATTAACACTGACTTATGCAAATCAGAAATATTTTTACCACCATATCAATGGACTAAATTAAGTTCAAAAGTAGAAAGAATATAGTTTGATTAATTAAAAAACATCATAATTTAAATTGGAGTTCTGGTACGACACCTTATCGTCATTTAAAGAGTATAGTGAAATCTTGGCTAAACTGTGCTGAAACTATATACGTAAAAGGAAATGAAAAAGTAGAATGGTGTGGTGGGGGGTGTAGTTCATCATTGAGTATAAAAGCCAACTATTGGATTTTATAGTCATTTGTTTTCTGAACGTTAACCGGTAGAAATATGTCTATTTTCATAGTTGATTTACAAGGATATCAAATATTTAATAAAAACAATGGAGTAGATTTTATTTGTAAAGAAATTGCAGTTTTAAATATTAACACTGACTTATGCAAATCAGAAATATTTTTACCACCATATCAATGGACTAAATTAAGTTCAAAAGTAGAAAGAATATAGTTTGATTAATTAAAAAACATCATAATTTAAATTGGAGTTCTGGTACGACACCTTATCGTCATTTAAAGAGTATAGTGAAATCTTGGCTAAACTGTGCTGAAACTATATACGTAAAAGGAAATGAAAAAGTAGAATGGTTAGGCAATATATTAGAATCACATATGTCAAAAATTATAGATGTTGAAAATTTGGATTGTCCTAATTTGCAAAATATATGTGAATCTTTGAAATTAAATATATGTAATTTACATACAGAAAACTGTGCTGTGCGTAATGTTCATGCGCTATATAATTGGTATAAACAGCGCTTTACTCCATATGCATCGTTTAAAAAGTTTTATGAATGTGGAATTTTACATTTTATGCTAGAAGAAGAAATTTCTCAACTTCCAATGGAGTTTGTTATGGTTTTCGCCTGTAATCAAATTGATACCCACTGGGACAAATTTCCGAAGCAATGGCAGGATAATCCGGAGTTTCAGAAATATCGACGCTGTGTGGACCACATACTGATCGATGACCATAATGATGATCAAATTGGAAATGTATACTCCATTAAAAAGTATTGTGCTGAATGTAATAAAATGTAATATAATATAATTTTGTATCGCAAATTGTAATTAAATAGATGTAAAATAAATTTTATTTTAAAATATTGTCTGTTTTTATTGTTACACTTATGTCCCACAATTTTTGCAAAAAGGATGAAGCGGAAGGGATGATGATGGTTTTGTAGCTGACAATTAATTAAAACCATATAATATTTTACACATTTATTGACACATAATTATTACTACTACAATAGATTACAAAGATTTATTTCCTACAGTTTAAATAATTTTTAATTTTATTTTCTAAAACATAACTAATAATAGGTGAATAATACATTTCTAACTTTAATTTAAACCTCTGCCGATCTCTTGCACACTGTTCCCAATCACCTCTTCGAGCTGCCCGGTAGGCGTAGTCCCACTTCACCAGGAGTTGTATTTCAGTTTCTTTTCTGAACCGCACTTTCATCAATAGTGTTATATAAACTGTACATTTATTTATACTCTGTATCCATCATTTATATTAAAATATTTGAATTTTTTATTAAAATTTTTTAAAATACAGTAATTGTGAATATGTTTTTTTAAAATTTTTAGTTTTTTCAAATGTTTATTTATGTTAATAATAAAATTGTTATTAAAATTTACTTTATGCGTCAATGTTTCACAGTCCCTCAGAAGACAACTCGTACTTTTCGTATGTGACATCTTCTTTACAGTGAACCAAATTCTAGATCCACAATTTTACCAATCTTTCCCTTGGACACCACATAGAGTTTTCCTGCCTCGGCTTGCCCGTTACCGCTTACTATCTGCTCATCTGATAGTTTATTGAACTGTGCTCCCGAAAACAATATGTTGTTCTCTAGTTCGAGAACAATTTTTTCACCGTAGGTAGTAGATACACGTTTAATATTATAAACTTGATACTTCTTGCCCTTTTCTAAATCTGTTAGAGATATGGTTTCTTTTACTTGAGCTACTTTATTAAACACTTCAAAAATACTAGCAGGCATGTTTCTATTATTGTTATCAAACGTTGAATGTCTTGATCTAAACTAAATCAAATGTAATATATATCATTGCTTTATATTAAAAAATACTCCCACTACTACTACAACTCTATGTCAGATTAGTTTATTGATACACTTAGGTGTTCAACCACTCTCTTCCAGCATCGCACACATACACAAATACACAGGTGTAACTTGCGCGTTTGTAAGACACTGATCTCCTCCAGCATCATGCACGTGCAAATTACAGGTGTGTCTTCAACGTAAAAGTCAATGCCAATTTTCTATTTTGAACATTCACCCCGTAAGTCTCGCCGGGCAGGTGCAAATTGCAAGTGCGCTTTAATAAGACACTGACCTACAATTCAATGCCATGCTCCTGCAGACGCATTAGGTTATTGACACATTCAGGCGTTGAACCATCATCGTCCGGCATCATGCAGGTGTCTTACTTCCAGCATCGCGCACAAGTGCCACTTGCACGTGTGCTTCAAGTAATACGCTGACCTATGGCCATGGTTCTGCAGACGGACTAGGTTATTCAACCACCCACTTCCAGTATCACGCACAGGTGCCACTTGCACGTGTGCTTTAAGTAATACACTGACCTATGGCAATGGCTCAGCAGACGGTCTAGGTTATTCAACCACCCTCTTCCAGCATCACACACAGATGCAACTTGCACGTGTGCTTCAAGTAATACACTGACCTATAGCCATGGTTCTGCAGACGAACTAGGTTATTGACACACTCAGGGGTTCAACCACCATCTTCAAGCATCAAACAGGTGTACCCATGTGTCCACACGTGTGCCAAGAGAACAAACCCCCTCAATCTGACCTTGCACGTGTTCACTTGCAGAACAGTGACCTTACCGACACCTGAGACCCCCACTCCGCCACCGAAATACTCATTACCCCCTCTGACTCCTCCAACCGCCTGAGATCCCACCAAATGAGCTAGCTCTCTCACTGCTATACTACTGTAGGTATTCTAGAATCCAGCCCATGTAGCTTACAATATACAACGTATTTATCAAGAATAGGTAAAATCTGACTTTATTTTTGTAAAAAATCATATAAATATTTGCTTTCGCGCCAGAATTTTATAATTGTTAAACATATTTTAGGTAAAAGATAACATTGCAACAAGAAAATTGCTATTTCAAGTGAGGTAGGTATTCTAGAAACCAGCCCATGTAGCTTACAAAATACAACGTATTCATTAAAATGACACCCGAAAATTGAATGTTTATTATCTGGTACCACATTTTGGTCACATGTCCAATGCTTAAACCATCCATAGTATAGATCTTAAAGCATGAATATGAATGTTTTAACAAAAATATCCATTTCAAGAATAGGCAAAACTGACATTATTTTTGTTAAAAATCATATTAGTATTTGCTTTTGCGCACGAATTTTATAATTTATCATCATATTTTTGCTAAAAGAAAACATTGCAGCAAGAAAATTGCTATTTCAAGTGTGCTAGGTATTCTAGAATCCAGTCCATGTAGCTTACAATATAGAACGTATTTATCAAGAAAAGGTAAAATCTGACTTTATTTTTGTAAAAAATCATATAAATATTTGCTTCTGCGCCCGAATTTTATAATTCTTCATCATAATTTTGCTAAAAGAAAACATTAATCCATAGTATAGATCCTGAAGCATGAATATGAAAGTTTTAACAAAAATATTCATTTCAAGAATAGGTAAAAACTGACTTAATTTTTGTTCAAAATCATATAAATATTTGCTTCCGCGCCCGAATTTTTGTATTTCTTAATCATAATTTTGCTAAAAGAAAACATTGCAACAAGAAATTTGCTATTTCATATGTGGTAGGTATTCTAGAATCCAGCCCACGCAGCTTAAAATATACAACGAATCCATTAAAATGCCACCTGAAAATAAATGTTTATTATGTGATTAGTACCTCGTTTTGGTTACTTTTGCATGTCCAATGCTTAAAACCTTCCATAGTATAGATCATAAGGCATGAATATGAATGTTTTTACAAAAATATCCATTTCAAGAATAGGTAAAATCTGACTTTATTTTGGTTAAAAATCATATAAATATATGCATCCGCGCCCGAATTTAATAATTCTTTATCATACTTTAGCTAAAAGAAAAAATTGCAACAAGAAAATTGCTATTTCAAATGTGGTAGGTATTCTAGAGTCCAGCCCATGTAGCTTACAATATACAACGTTTTATCAAGAATAGGTAAAATCTGACTTTATTTTTGTAAAAAATCATATAAATATTTGCTTCCGCGCCAAACTTTTATAATTCTTCATCATAATTTAGCTAAAAGAAAACATTCCAACAAAAAAATTGCTATTTTAATGTGGTAGGTATTCTAGAATCCAGCCCATGTAGCTTACAATATACAACGTATTTATCAAGAATAGGTTAAATCTGACTTTATTTTTGTAAAAAATCATATAAATAATTGCTTCTGCGCCCGAATTTTATAATTCTTCAACATAATTTTGCTAAAAGAATACATTGCAATAAGAAAATTTCTATTTCAAATGTGGTAGGTATTCTAGAATCCAGCCCATGTAGCTTACAATATACAACGTATTCATCAAGAACAGGTAAAATCTGACATTATTTTTGTAAAAAATCATATAAATATTTGCTTCCGCGCCAAAATTTTATAATTCTTCATCATAATTTAGCTAAAAGAAAACATTGCAACAAGAAAATTGCTATTTCAAGTGTGGTAGGTATTCAAGAATCCAGTCCATGTAGCTTACAATAAACAACTTATTTTTTAAGAAAAGGTAAAATCTGACTTTATTCTCTAAAAAATCATATAAATATTTGCTTCTGCGCCCGAATTTTATAATTCTTCATCATAATTTTGCTAAAAGAAAACATTGCAACAAGAAAATTTCTATTTCAAATGTGGTATGTATTCTAGAATCCAGCCCATGTAGCTTACAATATACAACGTATTCATCAAGAACAGGTAAAATCTGACATTATTTTTGTAAAAAATCATATAAATATTTGCTTCCGCGCCAAAATTTTATAATTCTTCATCATAATTTAGCTAAAAGAAAACATTGCAACAAGAAAATTGCTATTTCAAGTGTGGTAGATATTCATGAATGCAGTCCATATAGCTCACAATATACAACGTATTTATTATAATGACACCCGAAAATTTAATGTTTATTATCAGACTGGTACCAAGTTTTGGTCACTTCTGCATGTCCAATGCATAAAACCATCCATAGTATAGATCCTAAAGCATGAATATGAAAGTTTTAACAAAAATATCCATTTCAAGAATAGGTAAAATCTGACTTAATTTTTGTACAAAATCATATAAATATTTGCTTCCGCGCCCGAATTTTATAATTCTTAATCATAATTTTGCTAAAAAAAAAAAACATTGCAACAAGAAATTTGCTTTTTCATATGTGGTAGGTATTCTAGAATCCAGCCCATGTAGCTTACAATATACAATGTATTCTTTAAAATGACACCCGAAAATTGAATGCTTATTACCTGATTGGTACCACGTTTTGGTCACTTATGCTATCCAATGCTTAAAACCATCTATAGTATAGATCCTAAAGCATGAATATGAATGTTTTAACAAAAATATCCATCTCAAGAATAGGTAAATTCTGACTTTATTTTTTTTTTTAAATCATATAAATATTTGCTTTCGCGCCCGAATTTTATAATTTTTCATCATATTTTAGCTAAAAGGAAACAATACAACAAGAAAATTGCTATTTCAAGTGTGGTACGTATTCTAGAATCCAGCCCATGTAGTTTACAATACACAACGTATTCATTAAAAGGACACCCGAAAATTGAATGTTTATTATCTAATTGGTACCACGTTTTGGTCACTTATGCTATCGAATGTTTAAAACCATCTATAGTATATATCCTAAAGCATGAACATGAATGTTTTAACAAAAATATCCATCTCAAGAATAGATAAAATCTGACTTTATTTTTGTAAAAAATTATATAAATATTTGCTTCCGCGCCCAAATTTTATAATTCTTCATTATATTTTAGCTAAAAGGAAACATTGCAACAAGAAAATTGCTATTTCAAGTGTGGTAGGTATTCTAGAATCCAGCCCATGTAGCTTACAATATACAACGTATTCATATAATTGCATCCGAAAATTGAATGTTTAATATCTGATTAGTACCACGTTTTGGTCACTTTTGCATGTCCAATGCCAAAATTATTCACAGTATAGATTCTAAAGCATGAATATGAATGTTTTAATAAAAATATCCATTTCAAGAGAAGAATTCAGCCCATGTAGCTTACAATATACAAGGTATTCATAAAATGACACCCGAAAGTTGAATGTTTATTATCTGATTAGTAAAACGTTTTGGTCACTTATGCTATCCAATGCTTAAAACCATCCATAGTATAGATCCTAAATCATGAATATAAATGTTTTAACAAAAATATCCATTTCGAGAATAGATAAAATTTGACTTTATTTTTGTAAAAAATCATATAAATATTTGCTTCCGCGCACGAATTTTATAATTCTTCATCATATTTTAGCTAAGAGAAAACATTGCAACCAGAAAATTGCTATTTCAAGTGTGGTAGGTATTCTAGAATCCAGCCCATGTAGCTTACAATATACAATGTATTCATCAAAAATAGGTAAAATCTGACTTTATTGTATCTGACAACGTATTCATTAAAACGACACCCGAAAAATGAATGTTTATTATCTGATTCGTACCACGTTTTGGACACTTTTGCATGTCCAATGCTTAAAACCATCCATAGTATAGATCCTAAAGCATGAATATGAATGTTTTAATAAAAATATCCATTTCAAGAATAGGTAAAATCTGACTTTATTTTTGTAAAGGATCATATAAATTTTTACTTCCGCGCCCGAAATTTACGGAGCATTCCGCGCCGTGCAATCCCACGCCGTGAAATAGTCATTTTACTGTAATCCCAGTTGTCGTAAATCCCACGCTGTGTAAAAATACCCCCACTCCCAGTGCCGTTCTGTGTAAACCATGCAATCCCACGCCGTGTAAAAATGTTGAAATGGGACAGGTCGAACTGATTTTCGAATCCCAGCCGCCATAAATCCCACCCCGTGTAAAAATGCCCCCACTCCCAGTGCCGTTCTGTGGCAATCATGCAATCCCACGCCGTGTAGAAATGTTGAAATGGGACAGGTCGAACTGATTTTCGAATCCCAGCCCCCATAAATCCCATCCCGTGTAAAAATACCCCCACTCCCAGTGCCGTTCTGTGGAAAACATGCAATCCCACGCCGTGTAAAAATGTTGAAATGGGACAGGTCGAATTAATTTCCAAGTATACAAACCAGATAAAAAAGCAACCTAACTGCTTCATGTTGTGCTACTATAATATAGATATAGATAGTTGTACAATATTCAAATAAATAATTTGAAATGAAGTATCTTAAAGCTGGCATTATTTAAAAATCTATCATTTACTTAAATTATTTATTCATATCTACCGAGTAGCTTTATCCAAGAAGATGTGACATTGTTTAATATTATTCGAATTTTGGATATACTGAATAAATATATGCATAAAAATTACCTATATCTGAAAACACTATGCATTTACTAATGAGTTGGATAAATAAATTACTATATATATATACACCTAAAATTTCATTAATGAGAATTACAATATCATTATTGTATAGTTTTTAAAATATAGTCGAAATTTTTAAGCAGTAGAGAGACGTCATCAATATTTGTAACTAGATTATGACGTCACGAATTACAAAGTTTATATGTGCATTAGTTTAGAAAATGTGTTGCGTGTTGCATATGACAATGCCAAATTTAATAACAACAAATAAAATGATAACATACCTCTCGAACTGCTTTTAACGGCAGTAATGTTCCACCGTGTGCCAGTTCTTTTTCAAAATATGTAGTCGCATTTGCAGTTAGCACTTGCGACTGCTTCGATAATTTTTTAGGCATTATTACTTACGCTAATAAAATAAACGTATAACAAGAAACAAAGAACACGAGTACGAACAATAATAAGTAACAATACAACTTAAACGAACAAACAAAGATTTTATATTATATTATTTGACAACTCAATCAATCGGCGTGACAAGAAACAAATATATGTAAACATATTTTATTTGAGTCGTAGCCAACGTGTGTGAAAAAAACTAAAGTATGGGAAGTTTAAACTTCGTAAATTTAAATGATTTCTCACCCTGTCATATAGGTGACACTATTGTTTGTTGTAGATGAAAACATTTGTTAGTTATTTAAAATATTTTCAAAGCGGCACTAGAACCAGTTTGGGATATTAATAGGAATAAATGTAGAATACGTCATGTCTGAAAGTTTATAATTTTTTATATCCCCTCCTACAGGTGACGCTATTATTTGTTATACATTAAAATAATTGTTATTTTATATACAACTTATTAATAATATTTCCAAAGCAGTATTCGAACCAATTTGAGAAATAAATAGGAATAAATGTAGAATATGTTGTCTGGAAGTTTATAATTTTTTATACCTCCTCCTGCGGGTGACGCTATTGTTTGTTATACAAGAAAACATTTGTTATTGTTTATATTATTTATTTAAAGAATATCCAAAGCGGCACTCGAACCAGTTTGGGAAATAAATAGGAGTAAATGAATACTTCATGTCTGGGACTTTTTTTTCACCCTGCTACGGAGGGCGCTACTATGTATTATACCTGTAAATATTTGTTGTAATGTATATTATTAATTTATAACAATTTCAAAGCGGCACGCGAGGCCGTTTAGGAAATATATAAGAATATGTGTTGAATTTGAGAACTTTGGGACTTGAGGAATTTTTTTCACACCCTTCTACGGGGGGTGCTACAATGTGTCATTCCTGGAAACATTTGTTGTAATGTATTTTATTTATTTATAATAATATCAAAGCGGCACGCGAGGCCGTTTAGGAAATAAATAATAATAAATTTGGAATTTGCGAACTTTGGAACTTGAGGACTTTTTTTCACACCCTATTACGGGGAGTGCTACTATATGTTATACCTAGAAACATTTGTTGTAATGTATATTATTTATTTATAACAATTTCAAAGCAGCACGCGAACCTGTTTAGGAAATAAATAAAAATATGTATAGGCAGGATAGAACGGGCAATCTTTATTTTTTTGTCGTACCCCTACGGGGGGTGCTACTGCGTTTTATACATGAAAACATTTGTTATTATGTATACAATTTATTTATAATAATTTGGAAGCGGCACTCGAAGTTGTACAGGAAATAAATAAATTTATTGCTAACATAACCTATAAAAAAGGTTAATGTTAGAACCTTTAAAATAGATAAATGTATTACTTACCTGCATCTGATAAATTCTATATATATTATTTTACTATATCCAATTGTTTATTTTACATTTTATTGCCGTATTAAGCCAATATCTTAATTTAATTCTATTTCACGAATCTACTTGGCCTTGGTCATGCGCAAGGCTATGTTTGTTCACAACATACTATGCTCGGAAAGTGGTTGCTAGAATTGGCTGCTAGAATCACTCTGGTTTCAATTGTTTATTTTACATTTTATTGCCGTATTAAGCCAATTTCTTAATTTATTTTTATTTCATTGATCTACTTGGCCTTAGTTATTCGCAAGGCTATGTTTGTTCACAACATACTATGCTCGGGAAGTGGCTGCTAGTATCACTCTGGTTCAGTTTATTTATTGTTTTAAACTATTTAATACAGTTATATATTTATAAAAATTAAAATTTTGTGTTGTACTAAGTAAAAACTTCCCATTAAGACGTACAAAAGAGAACGAAATAAAATCATAGTTTAGCGCCAGTAGTTTAATTAACTATTGAGTAGTACTAAAAATTTATTAAAATTTAAAAAATACCTAAGCTAACCTGTTCGTTTCGCTCGCTCTAATATGACAAACAGAGAATTTATACAAAAAATTATACAAACATTGATGTTATTTACAAATTAATATTATGTGGCAATTCTTTTGGGATGTTGGATGTCTGTAAACACGGATCTAATATTTCCTCCACATTTGGTGTAGTTTCTTCTTTGTACCTTGTCAAAATTAGTCACATTATCCGTCTATAAACAATAGTTACATTTATATGGCGTATCAACATAACCAAACTTTATTTATTTTACCTCTATATACTGCATCTCCTTCACTCATGGGACGCGTATTACCTTTTAAAAATAAATATATATCCTCCTAAAGATACAAACATAATTCTATGGTATTTAACGGGTAAATAAATAAATAATACGGATAAAAACTTAACGTTACACATATAACTACATAGGCTCAAATGAAATGTATTCCCCATCTCGATGTTGATGGTGCTGCCATCTATTTTCAGTGAATTTTCTCAATTATTTTTAGAGAAACTCATTTAAGTCATTTCTATTCCTCCAATTAAACAAGAAGACCTTCCCTTAAATATACGTATTTGAAAACTACAATAATGATATTGTAATTCTCATTAATGAAATTTTAGGTGTATTTATATAGTAATTTATTTATCCAACTCATAAGTAAATGCACAGTGTTTTCAGATATAGGTAATTTTTATGTATATATATTGTGACGTGTGCCAGAAATTTAAAAATAATATTCAAAAAATTACCGTGATTTCTCGAAGAGAAATCACGCGTCACACACTTACCTCGACAGCTCAAAATTGGTCGTGGTATCGCTAGGTCGTGGGTCACTAAGATCTTTGTAATAACAATAATAGGGAAGGGCGCCAGTTGTGTCGAAAGGAAAAATGGTGGACACAACAACACCGAAAATAACAAATTGAAAATAAAACTAATTTTATTTACGGCTAGTAAAATACAATAGGGAACTTTAAGGGGACAATTATTGCATATTACAAAAAAAAAGAAAGTACCTTTTGCGGGGTAACAAAATATCGATGGGTCTGGAATGGCTAGGTCGTTGGAGTGAGTCCCTGGACGTCTTGGTACCGAGGTTCGGCTTGTCGACGGAATGTGTACTGTTCGTGTTAGTATTAAGCGGCGACGCAGGATGTCGGACACAAGCAGTGTAGTAGCGTAAAGCAGGATAGCAGGATAATGCGTGGTGTCACCGGACTAAGCGTGTCTGGCGGTTGCGTGAGTTGTTCGTGTGTAACTGCAAACTGCTGTTTTTTGTGCGTGATGCCTGAGTACTGTGTGTAAGTTGGTACTGTGTACGTGTGCACGTGCCGCAGTACTATTAAGCTTGGATTGGAACTCCACACTCCACTACCAACAAACCTCGACCATCCAGGACCAGGAGGGAATATAAAACATAAAAATTTTTAGCAGATAATTGACCCAAAAAAATAACTTGCCGTGGCAAAAATACAAAAAATCTTTATAATAAAAAATGAACAAATAATTTATTTAACAATAAATAAATGCAAAAATTATTATTTACAAAAATTTTGTGCACAAAAACTACTACAAATACTTTTATAAAAAAAACTATCAGCTGGCCAGACTGTAAAAGACCAGAAAATAAGAGAAAGAAAGAATATAACAGACTTGAAATGTTTTCAAAAACTAACGTTTTTAACTGCGGGACTTGTAAAATTTATTATTTACTTTTTGGCTGCCAAAAAAAATAATAAACGGTAAAAAGGTAACTAATGGCATCCAAAAACAAAGAGAAAAATAAAATTGGAACGATAAAAATTCTACTTACGACAGTAAATCAGCGTGAGCTCTGTCTAAATCCCACAGTATAAAAAATAACCTAAATCGTATTCAAAACAAAATATTAAGCAAACTAATAAAAATGAATCTTTCCTATGAAAGATACACGAGAAATTTTGAATAAAAGATATAGCAAAAAAGAAACAAAGTTGAGGAGGTTTCCTCGCAAGCTTTGACAACACGTGGTTATCTAAATATTTATTTAAAACAAAAGTTTCGAATAAAATAAAAAATATCACTTTACTCACCAAAATCAGTGAAATAAAAAATCCGGAATAAGAATATTTTAAATAAAATCTTGAAGATTTTAAAAATAACTTTAGATAAAAATTTATAGAACAAACAAAATGCTATCAACATACGTCCGTTGTCTCAGCTTGCAGAAACTCAACTCCCTGTACAGACCGCGCTCGCCTCTCAAGCAGTCAGCAGCACTAGAGATGTCGTATATTTAATTAAAATATAAAAAGATTTAAAAAAAAAACCGCGAAACGAATGAAATCGTTTCACTGCCCCCCCTCCAAAAAGGATGATGACGTAACGGAATCATCAAAAGTTGTGTCAGGATCATCGGGGACAGTAGATGCAGGTTTAAGGTCCTTTATGTGGTAGATGCCAGCATCATTTCCGTCGGTATCGTGAAGGTGATACGCGAGAGGAGATAGTTTTCGAAAAACCTTGCTTTCGACATAACGAGGTGCTAGAGCCGAAGAGAAACATCTAGAACCAACAGATAAAACTCGATTTCTACGATAAACTAGATCACCTTCATCAAATTCGAGCTGACGACGATGTTTATTATAATATTTCGCGTTTCGCTCATAAGCTTGATGAATACGGTCTTGAACGACTAAGAAAAATTCAGACATCTCTGATAATGAGTTGCCATAATCAGCTGGGGAATCAGAACAGATATTGTCAGGTAAAGAACGGTAAAAGTTTCCTGAAACTGGAACATGCCTACCAAAAGTAAGGAAAGCTGGAGTAAATCGAGTAACTTCGTGCACACTCGTACGAATGGCCTGAGCGATGGCTTGAAGATTTTTATCCCAAGCGCGATGATTATTGTCGAGATAAGACCTAATAGCTGTTTTAATTACCCGTTTGGTACGCTCAACAAAATTCACCTGGGGGTGAAACTTGGCGTTATACCATAATTTAGGTATTTCATATTTAGCGATAAGATCTGTAAATAATTTAGAGACGAACTGAGTTCCATTATCGCACATGACAATTTGTAGTACACCAAATAAAAGAAAAATATTTTCCTCTAAAATTTTACAAATTTTTGGAGCGGTAGCTTCACGCATAGGGTGAACAACGACAAATTTGGAAAACCAATCGGTCACTACTAGAATATAGCGATTTCCAGCTGACGAAGGAGGTAATGGTCCCATAAGATCAACCGAGATAGCTTGCCAAGGAAACTTTATAATCTTTTCCCTGCCCATTAAACCAGGTGGAGGGATTTGAGGAACTTTTTGAGACAAACAAGTCTTGCAACGTTTTACATAACCGGCAATAAAATGATGCATCTTAGGCCAGTAATATTCTGATGCAACACGGTGAAAAGTTTTAAAGATTCCAAAATGAGCGGCAGTTGTATCATCGTGACATCGTGAAACAATTTCTTTACGAAACTCCCGGGGTACAACTAATTTCCATGTAGACAAATTAGAAGGAAGAGAATAGGGAGATAAGATGTTTTTGTACAAAAAATTATTTTCCACGCGCCAGTCCGGATAGTCGTTTGGACTTAAAACTACCTTTTCACACATTCTACTATACCAGTTGTCCCGGGTATTTAAAAAAGTCTTATTGTCGATGACACAAACCTCAAGAGGACACCTAGATAGAGCATCAGGTAATTCATGGAGTTTACCAGGGCGGTGAGTGATACTAAAATCAAATTGTTGTAATTGTACCGACCAGCGAGCTAATCTTCCATGCGGATCCTGCATGCGAAGCAGCCACAAAAGAGAGTAGTGGTCGGTAATAACTTCGAAATGAAGCCCTTCGATAAAAGAACGAAATTTTAAGATACCGAAAATTACAGCAAGGCACTGTTTTTCCGTAACTGAATAATTTTTCTCAGCTTTATTCAAAGTACGACTTGCATATGAAATAGGATGTTCCTCATTATCATCGCCAATCTGTGTAAGCACAGCTCCAAGTCCATAATTGGAAGCGTCAGTATAAATCTTAAAAGGTTTAATAGGTTTATTATAATCAGGGCTAGCAAGAGTTGGAGCAGATATTAGCGCATTTTTTAATTGGTTAAGAGCTTCGTCAGCAGCTGACGTCCAAGAAATGGTGGACTTTTTACCTTTACCTTTAGTAAGGTCCGAAATAACAGCTGACATAGAGGCAAAGTTTGGTACAAATCTCCTGTACCACGAGAATAAACCTAAAGCCCTACGCACTTCGGTTACGGTATTAGGTCTAGGAAGATTTGCAATAGCAGATACCTTATCGGGATCAGTACGAAGACCGTGTTGATCGACAACAAAACCAAGGTATTTGAGAGAAGGTAAACAAAATTCGCATTTCTTGACATTTACAGTGAAACCGGCCGCTTTGAGGCGATCTAAAACTTTATAGAGAATAACGATATGTTCTTCAAAAGAAGAAGTAGCGATAATTAAATCGTCCAGGTAAACAAAAACGTTTGGGTCTAATTCTGGACCGAAAACTTCATCCATTAGTCTTTGAAGAGTTTGAGGGGCATTACAAAGACCGAATGGCATTCGAACGAATTCAAACAGACCGCGACCTGGTACAGAGAAAGCGGTTTTTTCTTTAGACGAAGCCGATAAAGGAATTTGCCAAAATGCACTCTTTAGATCAACAGAAGACAGAAACTTTGCATTACCCAGCTTACTTAAGATGTAATCTACGCGAGGCAAGGGATAGCTATCCTTACGCGTAACCGAATTAAGTTTCCGACCATCAAAACATAGCCGATATTCTCCCGATTTCTTTTTGACAAGTAATATTGGACTAGACCACGGACTCACAGATGGACGAACCACTCCCAATTCCAACATTTTGTCCAGTTCTTTATTAACGAACTCCATCATAACTGGAGAAAGAGGATACTGGCGCTGTTTTAAGGGAAGCGCGTCACCAGTATCAATAACATGTTGAATTTTATTGGTACAACCGAGTCCTAAAGATCCGAGCTTTTCAAAATCAGCAACAACGGAATTAATAATTTCTTGCGGACGGGAAGATAAGTTTTCACGGCTAGAAACACCACTAAGAGAAGCAATTTCATTTTGGGCTTGCCACGAATTCTTAGAAAAGTCTAACTTAAGACCAAAACAACGACAAAAGTCCACACCTAATATTACAGGGTGTTTTACAGAAGGAACGACAGTAAAAGAAAAATGACTACTCGTTTTACCCAACGAGAAAGGTACAAAAACGTTGCCTAGGGTTGGATGAGATTTACCATCGGAAGTTGAAATGGTAGGAACAACACTAGGTTTTAGAGAAAATAGATGTTTTAGCATTAAATAGCCTCGACCACCTACAATAGAAATATTAGCACCCGAATCAACTAAGGCTGTCATAGGTACTCCGTGAATGAAGATAGTAACGAAAGGTCGGTTATCATCACTTGATTTATTAAAAATAGGTGAAATGACATTATTCGTGAAAAAGTTAGAGACTTGGTTTAACCATTGAGACCACTCTTCTCTGTCGGTTTTTCTAACGACTTTACCAGCGTTGGGGTGGCGTTTTCCTCGACAGCTGGCAAGACCGAGGCGCCGCACACGTTTTTTGAACAGTTGGGGCATTTAAGTTTGGTAACGTTTCTTTTACCACAAGAAAAGCAAAAGAGATTACGAGGCTTTGGACATTTTGGATAAAGATGTTCCGTACTATTACAGTTCCAGCAACTAAGAACACGCCCTTGACCTACAGCTGCAACAGCTGAACGAGAAAAATTTCTATCCAATTTACAGGATGATTTAGAACTACGTTGAAATGAAAGATCGGGTTCTAAGGTATGTGAGGAACGAGTTGGTGGATTTTTAAACTGCGAGACATTAAGTTCAGTGTCTTCAAGTCTCTTGCAAATAGTAATCAATTCTGAGAGAGAGTTAATATTTTGAAGTGAACAAAATCTCTGAAAATGCGGTTGTAAATTACGAATAATGTAACTAACCCTGGTTTGTTCGTCAGGAGTTTTAGTTAAACGACAGAATAAGTTTTCCATGATGGCAATAAAAATCTCTACCTTCTCACAAGGAGCTTGAGTTCGATTCCGAAACTCATCCATAAGAGCTAAATCATAATTAGCAGGTAAAAAGGTAGAACGAAGTTTAGAAACAAGTTCCGACCAAGAAGATATAGAGTTGCGTATCATGCGATACCAAACGAGAGCATGGCCGGTAAAGAGATCACCAGCTTGGCGAAATAATTGTTCGTGAGAGACGCCACGAGAATAAGCCGTGCTGTCGATATTTTCGAGAAAACTATTAGGGCCGGTATTTCCATCAAAGGTAATATTCCATTTGGCAACTAAATTTTTATGATCGCAAGTCGCGGAACGAGGTAAAACAGTACTGCTTGGTAGATGAGGTGGTAGCGTTGTCGGTGGTATTTCAGAATGTACATTAGATACCGTTGGGGTAATATTTACGTTACTAAATCTAATAGCATTCAATTTTTGCAAAAAGCTCTGGCAACTATCATCGAACGAACTTAGCATGGCTAATAGGAATAGATAGAGTAGTTGGAAAAGAATTAGTGGAAGGTATTTCATCAAAATCAATTATATTTACTACCTGGTTAGTATCAACTACACGGGACATGGAAGAAAGGGCAGATTTGATCATAGAGAGCAATCTCAAAAGCTCGCCACTTAAATGTTGAGGCAAACGAGAAATACGAAGATACAAGGCAACTAAACGAGAATTTATTTCAACTTGAAATTGCTCTATATGAGAACGATTTCTACTATTAAAATTTTGAATCATACCTGACATCTCTTTAAGTGTTTCCAGACATGTCCGAGAGTCATTGATGGGATCAAGAAAATAATCAGCATTAACTGTAGTTTGCCCAATACTTTCCATCTCGATTAATCCACATAATATGTTTAAATTTTCCTCATTTGATCCGGGATAGAAACAATTTCGAATTTTGAGCTCGTAACTGATTTCCTCTCCTAGTAGATATTGGATGTGTTCCACGGTAAGTGACATTTTTGAAAAAAATAATATTAGTGCCAAATAACAATATATAGAGAAAAAAGCAAAGAGTAAGATAGAAATAAAAGAGTAAAGAGAGATTTAGAAAAGACCAAGCAAAACCACGAAAAATAAACTTTAATTTTAAAAAATTACCAACAAAATATTAACCACGGGCCCCACGTTGGGCGCCAAAATTATTTGTGTGACGTGTGCCAGAAATTTAAAAATAATATTCAAAAAATTACCGTGATTTCTCGAAGAGAAATCACGCGTCACACACTTACCTCGACAGCTCAGAATTGGTCGTGGTATCGCTAGGTCGTGGGTCACTAAGATCTTTGTAATAACAATAATAGGGAAGAACGCCAGTTGTGTCGAAAGGAAAAATGGTGGACACAACAACACCGAAAATAACAAACTGAAAATAAAACTAATTTTATTTACGGCTAGTAAAATACAATAGGGAACTTTAAGGGGACAATTATTGCATATTACAAAAAAAAAAGAAAGTACCTTTTGCGGGGTAACAAAATATCGATGGGTCTGGAATGGCTAGGTCGTTGGAGTGAGTCCCTGGACGTCTTGGTACCGAGGTTCGGCTTGTCGACGGAATGTGTACTGTTCGTGTTAGTATTAAGCGGCGACGCAGGATGTCGGACACAAGCAGTGTAGTAGCGTAAAGCAGGATAGCAGGATAATGCGTGGTGTCACCGGACTAAGCGTGTCTGGCGGTTGCGTGAGTTGTTCGTGTGTAACTGCAAACTGCTGTTTTTTGTGCGTGATGCCTGAGTACTGTGTGTAAGTTGGTACTGTGTACGTGTGCACGTGCCGCAGTACTATTCAGCTTGGATTGGAACTCCACACTCCACTACCAACAAACCTCGACCATCCAGGACCAGGAGGGAATATAAAACATAAAAATTTTAAGCAGATAATTGACCCAAAAAAATAACTTGCCGTGGCAAAAATACAAAAAATCTTTATAATAAAAAATGAACAAATAATTTATTTAACAATAAATAAATGCAAAAATTATTATTTACAAAAATTTTGTGCACAAAAAATACTACAAATACTTTTATAAAAAAAACTATCAGCTGGCCAGGCTGTAAAAGACCAGAAAATAAGAGAAAGAAAGAATATAACAGACTTGAAAGGTTTTCAAAAACTAACGTTTTTAACTGCGGGACTTGTAAAATTTATTATTTACTTTTTGGCTGCCAAAAAAAAATAATAAACGGTAAAAAGGTAACTAATGGCATCCAAAAACAAAGAGAAAAATAAAATTGGAACGATAAAAATTCTACTTACGACAGTAAATCAGCGTGAGCTCTGTCTAAATCCCACAGTATAAAAAATAACCTAAATCGTATTCAAAAAAAAATATTAAGCAAACTAATAAAAATGAATCTTTCCTATGAAAGATACACGAGAAATTTTGAATAAAAGATATAGCAAAAAAGAAACAAAGTTGAGGAGGTTTCCTCGCAAGCTTTGACAACACGTGGTTATCTAAATATTTATTTAAAACAAAAGTTTCGAATAAAATAAAAAATATCACTTTACTCACCAAAATCAGTGAAATAAAAAATCCGGAATAAGAATATTTTAAATAAAATCTTGAAGATTTTAAAAATAACTTTAGATAAAAATTTATAGAACAAACAAAATGCTATCAACATACGTCCGTTGTCTCAGCTTGCAGAAACTCAACTCCCTGTACAGACCGCGCTCGCCTCTCAAGCAGTCAGCAGCACTAGAGATGTCGTATATTTAATTAAAATATAAAAAGATTTAAATAAAAAACCGCGAAACGAATGAAATCGTTTCAATATTTACTCGGTAGATATGAATAAATAATTTAAGTAAATGATAGATTTTTAAATAATGCCTGCTTTAAGTTACTTCATTTTAAATTATTTATTTGAATATTGTACAACTACGCCATCTATATTATAGTAGCACAAAATGAGGCAGTTAGGTTGCTTTTTTATCTGGTTTGCATACTTGGAAATTAATTCGACCTGTCCCATTTCAACATTTTTACACGGCGTGGGATTGCATGATTTCCACAGAACGGCACTGGGAGTAGGGGCATTTTTACACGGGGTGGGATTTATGGCGGCTGGGTTTCGAAAATCAGTTCGATCTGTCCCATTTCAACATTTTTACACGGCGTGGGATTGCATGGTTTACACAGAACGGCAACTGGGAGTGGGGGTATTTTTACACGGCGTGGGATTTACGACGGCTAGGATTTCAGTAAAATGACTATTTCACGCCGTGGGATTGCACGGCGTGGTACGTACTCGCAATTTATAATTCTACATCATATTTTCGCTAAAAGAAAACATTGCAACAAGAAAATTGCTATTTCAAGTGTGGTAGGTATTCTAAAATCCAGCCCATGTAGATTACAATATACAACGTATTCATTAAAATGACACCCGAAATTTGAATGTTTATTATCTGATTGGTACCACGTTTTGATTACTTTTGCATGTCCAAAGCTACAATTATCTATAGTATAGATCCTAAAGCATGAATATGAATGTTTTAACAAAGTATCCATTTCAAGAATAGGTAAAATCTGATTTTTTTTTTATAAATCATATACATATATGCTTCCGCGCCCGAATTTTATTATTCTTTATCATATTTTAGCTCAAAGAAAACACTGCAACAAGAAAATAACCATTGCAAGTGTGGTAGGTATTCTAGAATTCAGCCCATGTAGCTTACAATATACAACTTATTTATTAAAATGACACCCGAAAATTGAATGTTTATTATCTGATTGGTACCACGTTTTGGTCACTTATGCTATCCAATGCTTAAAACCATACATAGTATAGATCCTAAATCGTGAATATGAATGTTTTAACAAAAATATCCATTTCAAAAATAGGTAAAATCTGACTATATTTTTGTAAAAAATCATATAAATATTTGCTTCCGCGCTAGAGTTTTATAATTCTTCATCATATTTTAGCTAAAAGAAAACATTGCAACAAGAAATTTGCTATTTCATATGTGGTAGGTATTCTAGAATCCAGCCCATGTAGCTTAAAATATACAACGTATTCATTAAAATGCCACCCGAAAATTGAATATTTATTATGTGATAGGTACCACGTTTTGGTTACTTTTGCATGTCCATTGCTTAAAACCTTTCATAGTATAGATCCTAAAGCATGTATATGAATGTTTTAACAAAAATATCCAATCCAAGAATAGGTAAAATCTGACTTTATTTTTGTAAAAAACCGTATAAATATTTGCTTCCGCGCAAGAATTTTAGAATTCTTTATCATATATTAGCTAAAAGAAAACATTGCAACAAGAAAATAGCTATTTCAAGTGTGGTAGGTATTCTAGAATCCAGCCCATGTAGCTTACAATATACAACGTATTCATCAAAAATAGGTAAAAGATGACTTTATTTTTGTAAAAAAATTATATAAATATTTGCCTCCGCACCCGAATATTATAATTCTTCATAATATTTTAGCGAAAAGAAAACATTGCAACAAGAAAATTGCTATTACAAGTGTGGTAGGTATTCTAGAATCCAGCCCATGTAGCTTACAATATACAACGTATTCATTAAAATGACGCCCGAAAATTGAATGTTTATTATCTGACTGGTACTAGGTTTTGATCAATTTTGCAGGTCTAAAGCTAAAATTATTCATAGTATAGATCCTAAAGCATGAATATAAATGTTTTAACAAAAATTTCCATTTCAAAAATAGGTAAAATATTACATTATTTTTGTAAAAAGTCATATAAATATTTGCTTCCGCGCCCGAATTTTATAATTCTTTATCATATTTTAGCTAAAAGGAACCATTGCAACAAGAAAATTGCTATTTCAAGTGTGGTAGGTATTCTAGAATCCAGCCCATGCAGCTTACAATATACAACGTATTCATCAAGAATAGCTAAAATTTGGCTTTATTTTTGTACAAAAATCATATAAGTATTTGATTCCGCGCCCGAATATTATAATGCTGCATCATATTTTAGCTAAAATAAAACATTGCAACAAGAAAATTGCTATTTCATGTGTGGTAGGTATTCTAGAATCCATCCCATGTAGCTTACAATATACAACGTAAACATTAAAATGACACCCGAAAATTGAATGTTTATTATCTCTTTAGTACCACGTTTTAGTCACTTTTGCATGTACAATTCTAAAATTATCCATAGTATAGATCATAAAGCATTAATATGAAAGTTTTAACAAAAATATCCATATCAAGAATAGGTAAAATCTGACTTTATTTTTGTGAAAAATCATATAAATATTTGCTTCCGCGCCTGAATTTTATAATTCTTTATCATATTTTAGCTAAAAGAAAACATTGCAACAAGTAAATTGCTATTTCATGTGTGGTAGGTATTCTAGAATCCAGTCCATGTAGCTTACAATATACAACATATTTATCAAGAAAAGGTAAAATCTGTGTTTATTTTTGTAAAAACTCATATAAATATTTGCTTTTTGCCCGAATTTTATAATTTTTTATCATATTTTAGCGAAAAGAAAACATTGTAACAAGAAAATTGCTATTTCAAGTGTGGTAGGTATTCTAGAATCCAGCCCATGTAGCTTAGAATATACAACGTATTCATTAAAATGACACCCAAAAATTGAATGTTTATTATCTGACTGGTACTACGTTTTGATCAATTTTGCATATCTAAAGCTAAAATTATCAATAGTATAGATCCTAAAGCATGAATATGAATGTTTTAACAAAAATTTCCATTTCAAGATAAGGTAAAATATTATATTATTTTTGTAAAAAAACGTATAAATATATGCTTCCGCGCTCGAATATTATAGTGCTTCATCATATATTCGCGAAAAGAAAACATCGCAACAAGAAAATTGCTATTTCAAGTGTGGTGGGTATTCTAGAATCCAGCCCATGTAGCTTAAAATATACAACGTATTCATTAAAATGACACTCGAAACTTAAATGTTTATTATCTCATTGGTACCAAATTTTGGTCACTTATGCTATCCAGTGCTTAAAACCATCCATAGTATAGATCCTAAAGCATGAATATGAATGTTTTAACAAAAATACCCATTTCAAGAATAGGTAAAATCTGACTTTATTTTTGTAAAAAATCATATAAATATTTGCTTCCGCGCCAGAATTTTATAACTGTTTCTCATATTGTAGCTAAAAGAAAACATTGCAACAAGAAAATAGCTATTTCAAGTGTGGTAGATATTCTAGAATCCAGCCCATGTAGATTACAATATACAACGTATTCATTAAAATGACACCCGATATTTGAATGTTTATTATCTGATTGGTACCACGTTTTGATTACTTTTGCATGTCCAAAGCTAAAGTTATCTATAGTATAGATCCTAAAGCATGAATATGAATGTTTTAACAAAAATATCCATTTCAAGAATAGGTAAAATCTGACTTTATTTTTGTAAAAAATCATATAAATATTTGCTTCCTCGCCCGAATTTTATAATTCTTCATCATATTATAGCTAAAAGAAAACATTGCAACAAGAAAATTGCCATTTTAAGTGTGGTAGATATTCTAGAATCCAGCTCAAATAGCTTACAATGTGCAACGTATTCATCAAGAAAAGGTAAATTCTGAATTTATTTTTGTAAAAAATCATAAAAATATTTGCTGCTACGCCCGAATTTAATAATTTTTTATCATATTTTAGCTAAAAGAAAACATTTCAACAAGAAAATTGCTATTTCAAGTGTGGTAGGTATTCTAGAATCCAGCCCATGTAGCTTACAATATACAACGTATTTATTAAAATGACATCCAAAAATTGAATGTTTATTATCTGATTACTTCCACGTTTTGCTGACTTTTGCATGTCCAATGATAAATTATCCATAGTATAGATCCTAAAACATGAATATGAATGTTTTAACAAAAATATCCATTTCAAGAATAGGTAAAATCAAACTTAATTTTTGTAAAAAATCATATAAATATTTACTTCCGCGCCCGAATTTTATAATTCTTCATCATATTTTAGCTAAAAGAAAACATTGCAACAAGAAAATTGCTATTTCAAGTGTGGTAGGTGTTCTAGAATCCAGCCCATGTAGCTTACAATATACAATGTATTCATCAAAAATAGGTGAAATCTGACATTATTTTTGTAAAAAATCATATAAATATTTGTTTCCGCGCCTGAATCTTATATTTCTTTATCATATTTAATCTAAAAGAAAACATTGCAAAAAGAAAATTGCTATTTCAAGTGTGGTAGGTATTCTAGAATCCAGCCCATGTAGCTTACAATATACAACGTATTCATTAAAATGACACCCGAAAATTTAATGTTTATTATCTGATTGGTACCACGTTTTGGTCACTTTTGCATGTCCAATGGTAAAATTATTCATTGTATAGATCCTAAAGCATGAATATAAATGTTATAACAAAAATATACATTTCAAGATTAGGTAAAATCTGACTTTATTTTTGTAAAAAATCATATTCATATTTGCTTCCCCGCCCGAATTTTGTAATTCTTCATCAAATTTTAGCTAAAAGAAAACATTGCAACAAGAAAATTGCTATTTGAAGTGTGATAGGTATTCTAGAATCCAACTCATGTAGCTTACAATATACAACGTATTCATTAAAATGACACACAAAAATTGAATGTTTATTATCTGATAGGTACCACGTTTTGGTCACTTTTGCATGTCCAATGCTTTAAACCATCCATACTATAGATCATAAAGCATGAATATAAATGTTTTAACAAAAATATTCATTTCAAGAATAGGTAAAATTTGTCTTTATTTTTGTAAAAAATCATATGAATATTTGCTTCCGCTCCCGAATTTTATAATTCTTTATCATATTTTAGCTAAAAGAAAACATTGTAACGAGAAAATTGCTATTTCAAGTGTGGTAGGTATTCTAGAATCCAGCCTATGTAGCTTACAATATACAACGTATTTATCAAGAATAGGTAAAATCTGACTTTATTTTTGCAAAAACTCATATAAATATTTGCTTTCGCACCCAAATTTTACAATTTTTTATCATATTTTATCTAAAAGGAAACATTGCAACAAGAAAATTGCTATTTCAAGTGTGGTAGGTATTCTAGAATCCAGCCCATGTAGATTACAATATACAACGTATTCATTAAAATGACACCCAAAATTTGAATGTTTATTATCTGATTGGTACCACGTTTTGATTACTTTTGCATGTCCAAAGCTAAAGTTATCTATAGTATAGATCCTAAAGCATGAATAAGAATGTTTTAACAAAAATATTCATTTCAAAAATAGGTAAAACCTGACTAAATTTATAGTAAAAATTCATATAAATATTTGCTTTCGCGCCCGCATTTTATAATTCTTCATCAAATTTTAGCTAAAAGAAAACATTGCAACAAGAAAATTGCTATATCAAGTGTGGTAGGTATTCTAGAATCCAGCCCATATAGCTTGCATTATACAACGTATTCATTAAAATGACACCCAAAAATTGAATGTTATTTATATAATAAGTACTACGTTTTGGTCACTTTTGCATGTCGAATGCTTAAAACCATCCATAGTATAGATCCTAAAGCATGAATATAAATGTTTTAACAAAAATATCCATTTCAAGAATAGGTAAAATCTGACTTTATTTTTGTAAAAAATCATATAAATAATTGCTTAAGCGCCCGAATTTAATAATTTTTTATTATAATTTAGCTAAAAGAAAACATTGCAACGAGAAAATTGCTATTTGAAGTGTGCTAGGTATTCTAAAATCCAGCCCATGTAGCTCACAATATACAACGTATTTATCAAGAATAAGTAAAATCTGACTTTATTTTTGCAAAAACTTATATAAATATTTGCTTTCCCGAATTTTATAATACTTCATCATATTTTAGCTAAAAGAAAACATTGCAACAAGAAAAATTATATTTCAAGTGTGGTAGGTGTTCTAGAATCCAGGCCATGTAGCTTACAATATACAACGTATTCATTAAAATGTCACCCAACAATTGAATGTTTATTATCTGATTGGTACCACGTTTTGGTCACTTTTGCATGTCCAATGCTTAAAACCATCCACAGTATAGATCCGAAAGCTTGAATATTAATGTTTTAACAAAAATATCCCTTTCAAGAATAAATAAAATGTGACATTATTATTGTAAAAAATCATATAAATATTTGCTTCCGCGCTAGAATTTTATAATTCTTTATCATATTTTAGCTAAAAGAAAACATTGCAACAAGAAAATTGCTATTTCAAGTGCGGCAAGTATTCTAGAATCTAGCCCACGTAGCTTACAATATACAATGTATTCATCAAGAATAGGTAAAATCTGACTTTATTTTTTGTAAAAAATTATATAAATATTTGCTTTCGCGCCCGAATTTTATAATTCTTCATCATATTTTAGCTAAAAGAAAACATTGCAACAAGAAAATTGCTATTTCAAGTGTGGTAGGTATTCTAGAATCCAGCCCATGTAGCATACAATATACAACGTATTCATTAAAATGACACCCGGAAATTAAATGTTTATTATCTGATTTGAACCACGTTTTGGTCACTTTTGCATGTCCAATGCTAAAATTATCCACAGTATAGATCTTAAAGCATGAATAAGAATGTTTTAACAAAAAAAAACCATTTTAAGAATAGGTAAAATCTGACTTTATTTTTGTAAAAAATCATAAAAATTTTTGCTTCCGCGCCCAAATTTTATAATTCTTCATCATATTTTAGCTAAAAGAAAACATTGCAACAAGAAAATTGGCATTTCAAGTGTGGTAGGTATTCTAGAATCCAGCCCATATAGCTTACAATATACATCGTATATATCAAGAATAAGTAAAATCTGACTTTATTTTAGCAAAAACTCATATAAATATTTGCTTTCGAGCCCGAATTTTATAATACTTCATCATATTTTAGCTAAAAGAAAACATTGCAACAAGAAAAATTCTATTTCAAGTGTGGTAGGTGTTCTAGAATCCAGGCCATGTAGCTTACAATATACAACGTATTCATTAAAATGTGACCCGAAAATTGAATGTTTATTATCTGATTGGTACCACGTTTTGGTCACTTTTGCATGTCCAATGCTTAAAACCATCCATAGTATAGATCCTAAAGCTTGAATATGAATGTTTTAACAAATATATCCCTTTCAAGAATAAATAAAATGTGACTTTTTTATTGTAAAAAATCATATAAATATTTGCTTCCGCGCCAGAATTTTATAATTCTTTATCATATTTTAGCTAAAAGAAAACATTGCAACAAGAAAATAGCTATTTCAAGTGCGGCAAGTATTCTAGAATCTAGCCCACGTAGCTTACAATATACAATGTATTTATCAAGAATAGGTAAAATCTGACTTTATTTTTTGTAAAAAATTATTATAAATATTTGCTTTCGCGCCTGAATTTTATAATTCTTCATCATATTTTAGCTAAAAGAAAACATTACAACAAGAAAATTGCTATTTCAAGTGTGGTAGGTATTCTAGAATCCAGCCCATGTAGCATACAATATACAACGTATTAATTAAAGTGACACCCGAAAATTTAATGTTTATTATCTGATTGGAACCACGTTTTGGTGACTTTTGCATGTTCAAAGCTTAAATTATCCATAGTATAGATCCTAAAGCATGAATAAGAATGTTTTAACAAAAAAAAAACCATTTTAAGAATAGGTAAAATCTGACTTTATTTTTGTGAAAAATCATATAAATATTTGCTTCCGCGCCCCAATTTTATAATTCTTCATCATATATTAGCTAAAAGAAAACATTGCAACAAGAAAATTGCCATTTCAAGTGTGGTAGGTATTCTAGAATCCAGCCCAAGTAGCTTACAATATACAACGTATTCATCAAGAACTGGTAAAATCTGACTTAATTTTTGCAAAAACTTATATAAATATTTGCTGCTACGCCCGAATTTAATAATTTTTTATCATATTTTAGCTAAAAGAAAACATTTTAACAAGAACATTGCTATTTCAAGTGTGGTAGGTATTCTAGAATCCAGCCCATGTAGCTTACAATATACAACGTATTTATTAAAATGACATCCAAAAATTGAATGTTTATTATCTGATTACTTCCACGTTTTGCTGACTTTTGCATGTCCAATGATAAATTATCCTTAGTATAGATCCTAAAACATGAATATGAATGTTTTAACAAAAATATCAATTTCAAGAATAGGTAAAATCAAACTTAATTTTTGTAATAAATCATATAAATATTTACTTCCGCGCCCGAATTTTATAATTCTTCATCATATTTTAGCTAAAAGAAAACATTGCAACAAGAAAATTGCTATTTCAAGTGTGGTAGGTGTTCTAGAATCCAGCCCATGTAGCTTACAATATACAATGTATTCATCAAAAATAGGTGAAATCTGACATTATTTTTGTAAAAAATTATATAAATATTTGTTTCCGCGCCTGAATCTTATATTTCTTTATCATATTTAATCTAAAAGAAAACATTGCAAAAAGAAAATTGCTATTTCAAGTGTGGTAGATATTCTAGAATCCAGCCCATGTAGCTTACAATATACAACGTATTCATTAAAATGACACCCGAAAATTTAATGTTTATTATCTGATTGGTACCACGTTTTGGTCACTTTTGCATGTCCAATGGTAAAATTATTCATTGTATAGATCCTAAAGCATGAATATAAATGTTATAACAAAAATATCCATTTCAAGATTAGGTAAAATCTGACTTTATTTTTGTAAAAAATCATATTCATATTTGCTTCCCCGCCCGAATTTTGTAATTCTTCATCAAATTTTAGCTAAAAGAAAACATTGCAACAAGAAAATTGCTATTTGAAGTGTGGTAGGTATTCTAGAATCCAACTCATGTAGCTTACAATATACAACGTATTCATTAAAATGACACACAAAAATTGAATGTTTATTATCTGATAGGTACCACGTTTTGGTCACTTTTGCATGTCCAATGCTTTAAACCATCCATACTATAGATCCTAAAGCATGAATATAAACGTTTTAACAAAAATATTCATTTCAAGAATAGGTAAAATTTGTCTTTATTTTTGTAAAAAATCATATGAATATTTGCTTCCGCTCCCGAATTTTATAATTCTTTCTCATATTTTAGCTAAAAGAAAACATTGTAACGAGAAAATTGCTATTTCAAGTGTGGTAGGTATTCTAGAATCCAGCCTATGTAGCTTACAATATACAACGTATTTATCAAGAATAGGTAAAATCTGACTTTATTTTTTGTAAAAAATTATATAAATATTTGCTTTCGCGCCCGAATTTTATAATTCTTCATCATATTTTAGCTAAAAGAAAACATTGCAACAAGAAAATTGCTATTTCAAGTGTGGTAGGTATTCTAGAATTTAGCCCATGTAGCATACAATATACAACGTATTCATTAAAATGACACCCGGAAATTGAATGTTTATTATCTGATTAGAACCACGTTTTGGTGACTTTTGCATGTCCAATGCTAAAATTATCCACAGTATAGATCCTAAAGCATGAATAAGAATGTTTTAACAAAAAAAACCATTTTAAGAATAGGTAAAATCTGACTTTATTTTTGTAAAAAATCATAAAAATTTTTGCTTCCGCGCCCAAATTTTATAATTCTTTTTCATATTTTAGCTAAAAGAAAACAATGCAACAAGAAAATTGCTATTTCAAGTGTGGTAGGTATTCTAGAATCCAGCCCATGTAGCTTACAATATACAACGTATTCATCAAGAAAAGTTAAAATCTAACTCATTTTTTGAAAAAAATCATATAAATATTTGCTTCCGCGCCCGACTTTTATAATTTTTCATCATATTTTAGCTAAAAGAAAACATTGCAACAAAAAAAATGCTATTTCAAGTGTGGTAGGTATTCTAGAATCCAGCCAATGTAGCTTACAATATACAACGTATTCATCAAGAAAAGGTAAAATCTGGCTTTATTTTTGTAAAAATCATATAAATATTTGCTTCCGCGCCAGAATTTCATAATTCTTCATCATATTTTAGCTAAAAGAAAACATTGCAACAAGTAAATTGCAAATTTTAAGTGTGGTAGGTATGCTAGAATCCAGCCCATGTAGCTTACAATATACAACATATTCATTAAAATGACACCCGAAAATTAAATGTTTATTATCTGATTGGTACCACGTTCTGGTGACTTTTGCATGTCCAATGCTAAAATTATCCATAGTATAGATCCTAAAGCATGAATATGAATGTTTTAACAAATATATCCATTTCAAGAATAGGTAAAATCTGACTTTATTTTTGTAAAAAATCATATAAATATTTACTTCCGCGCCCGAATTTTATAATTCTTTATCAAATTTTAGCTAAAAGAAATTATTGCAACAAGAAAATTGCTATTTCAAGTGCGGTAGGTATTCTAGAATCCAGCCCATGTAGCTTACAATATACAACGTATTCATCAAAAAAAGGTAAAATCTGACTTTATTTTTGTAAAAAGTCATATAAATATTTGCTTCCTCGCCCGAATTTTATAATTTTTTATCATATTTTATCTAAAAGAAAACATTGCAACAAGAAAATTGCTATTTCAAGTGTGGTAGGTATTCTACAATCCAGCCCATGTAGCTTACAATATACAACGTATTCATTAAAATGACACTCGCATATTAAATGTTTATTATCTGATTAGTACCACGTTTTGGTCTCTTTTGCATGTCTAATGCTTAAAACCATCTATAGTATAAATCCTAAAGCATGAATATAAATGTTTTAACAAAAATATCCATTTCAAGAATAGGTAAATCTGACTTTATTTTAGTAAAAAATCATATAAATAATTGCTTCCGTGCCCGAATTTTATATTTCTTTATCATATATTAACTAAAAGAAGACATTGCAATAAGAAAATTGCTATTTTAAGTGTGGTAGGTATTCTAGAATTCAGCTAATGTAGCTTTCAATATACAACGTATTCATCAAGGAATGGTAAAATCTGGCTTTATTTTTGTAAAAATCATATAAATATTTGCTTCCGCGCCCGAATTTTATAATTCTTTATCATATTTTAGCTAAAAGAAAACAATGCAATAAGAAAATTGCTATTTCAAGTGTGGTAGGTATTCTAGAATCCAGCCCATGTAGCTTACAATATACAACGTATTCAACAAGACAAGGTAAAATCTGACTTTATATTTGTAAAAAATCATATAAATATTTGCTTCTACGCCAGAATTTCATAATTCTCTATCATATTTTAGCTAAACGAAAACATTGCAACAAGAAAATTGCTATTTCAAGTGTGGTAGGTATGCTAGAATCCAGCCCATGTAGCATACAATATAAAACGTATTCAATAAAATGACACCTGAAAATTGAATGTTTATTATCTGATTGGTACCACGTTTTGGTCACTTTTGCATGTCCAATGCTTAAAACCATCCATAGTATAGATCCTAAAACATAAATATGAAAGTTTTAACAAAAATAGCCATTTCAAGAACAGGTAAAACCTGACCTTATTTTTGTAAAAAATCATATAAATATTTGCTTTCGCGCCCGAATTTTATAATTCTTCATCATAATTTAGCTAAAAGAAAACATTGCAATAAGAAAATTGCTATTTTAAGTGTGGTAGGTATTCTAGAATCCAACACATGTAGCTTACAATATACAACGTATTCATCAAGAATAGGTAAAATCTGACTTTATTTTTGTAAAAATCATATAAATATTTGCTTCCGCGCCCGAATTTTATAATTCTTCATCATATTTTAGCTAAAAGAAAACATTGCAACAAGAAAATTTCTATTTCAAGTGTGGTAGGTATTCTGGAATCCAGCCGATGTAGCTTACAATATACAATGTATTCATAATTATTTTTTTTAATTCACAGCACCGTACAAATACATACATGCTTAAATCTATAACAATCTAGTCTTAGACTAATGAGCTATTTTTGGCAATCCTAAACTACTTCATATGCAATGATACTTGTACTAAGTCATTATCCATCGATAGACTATAGGTTTTAACTATACATTTCACTGTACTCTGCTTTTAAATTTCACTGCACTAACTCGAACGGTTTCGTCCTCTGCAGTCGTCGCACTAGGTTTGTGTTGTCAAGGAGTTGGATAGCCTCATCGTTCACGTGCCGGTGTAGACGTTCTTCATGGCTACTTGCTGTTTTCCGGATAATTTCATCCACTGCTTCCACTTCCAGGTCCCGGTGATGTACCAAGGAGCACCAGCGATGGATCTTAGTACTTTATTTTGAAATGTTTGGATTATTTGAACATTGCTTTTTTTGGTAAAACCCCAAAGCTGACATCCATAAACCCAAACTGGTCGAAGGATTTGTTTATAGAGTAGCAATTTATTGTATAGATACAGAGTCGATGTTTTTCCAATCAGCCAGTACATTTTGCTGACTTTGATGTTAAGTTCTTCTCTTTTTGTTTTAACATGATCTTTCCAACGTAGTTTTGCATCTAGTGTAAAACCTAGATATTTTGCTTTATTTGAATATGGTACATGTGTGTTATTTATGGTAGCTGGTATAGTTTGTATTTTTTTGTTGGTGAATGTTACATGAGCTGATTTTGCAGCATTAAGTTTAATTCGCCACTTTTTAGTCCACTCGCTGTATGTGTTAATTGCTGATTGTAACTTCTCCGTAGATTCTTCATTGGTATTTCCTAATGCTAATATAGCTGTGTCGTCTGCAAGTGTTGCTAAGATGTTGTTGTCGAGTTTAGGAATATCACTCGTATATAGTAGGTATAGGATTGGACCTAATATACTCCCTTGCGGTACTCCGGCATTGATCTCTTTGATCACTGAAAAAGTTTGTTCCTGTTTAACTCTAAAGTACCTATCAGAGATATACGAATCCAGGATTTTCGAATGGAAGGAGTGATTTAATTTTGTATTTTAGCCCTTCATGCCAAACTTTATCAAAAGCCTGTGCAGCGTCTAAGAAAATCGACGCACAGACTTTCTTTTCTTCTAGTGCTCTTTCTATAACATTTGTAATACGGTGGACTTGGTCGATTGTCGAATGTTTTTCCCTGAATCCAAATTGATGGGATGGAATTAGTTCTCTACTTAGTATAATAGGTTTTAGTCTTTTGAGCAGGAGTTTCTCAAATAGTTTTGACAGGACAGGTAGAAGTGATATAGGCCTGTATGACGACGCTTCATGCGATGGTTTTCCAGGTTTAGGGATCATAATAACCTCAGCTATTTTCCATAGACTAGGGACATATTGCAATCTAAAAGATGCGTTAATCAAATTTGTTAATTTTACAATAGCTTTTCGTGGAAGCTGTTTTATTATCTCCCCTGTTATAAGGTCGAAACCAGGTGCCTTTTTTGTTTTTATATTTCTTTTTATTTCATTTATTACTTCTTTTGGAGATGTGAACTTAATTGTTGCTTCTTCTTGCATGAGTTGCTCTACGTAAAGTTCATAATCTTGTCCTTCGTTTGGTTGAAATGTTTTTTCCAAGTAATCTGCAAAGACGTTTGCTTTCTGCTCATTACTTCTTGCCCATTTTCTGTCATGCGTTCTTATAGGGTGGATCTGCATTGTTGGTCTTTTAAGGTTTCTAGTTGCCTTCCAGAGTGAATAGTCTGTGTTATTTTCACTAGTCAAATCTCTCAATTAAGAATTAATAGATTCATTTTTAATTTTTTTAATTTCTCTTTTTAGTTGTTGACTAGCATTATTTAAAAGTGTTTTATCGTGTGGTGCTCTCGATTGATGCCATCTTCGTCTTAATTTTCTTTTCTCTGTAATGAGGTTTCTAATCTCTTTCGGGTAATTATTTCCACCTATTTTGCGTTTTATTACAGGGGTATTTTCCCAAGCTGTTTTCTGGATGTTCTTTATGAATAATTCAACTTCTTCATCTAGTTGTTGTTCGGTTTTTATTGGAACTGTAAGGTTGATTCTTTCCTCAAAACTAATCTTAAAACTTTCCCAATCTGTCCACTGATTCATTAAGGTCGGATTATTTTCTTTTTTGATAATGTTATCACTGAGTGTTAAGACTATGGGTGAATGATCTGAATTCATGTCCCATACCTCTTCAATCTGCATATAGTTTATGGAAATATTCTTTATAATGTAAAAGTCTATAAGATCTGGAATTTTTTTTGGGTCAGTTGGCCGGTAAGTAGGTTTTCCAGTTGACAGAGTTATACATTTCATTCTCTAACTGCTTCTAGTAACTCTTTTCCTTTAGTAGAGGTTAATCTAGATCCCCAGTGAATATTTTTTGCATTAAAATCGCCCCCTATAATAAACCGTTTTCCTTGTTTAATCAGGAATTCAAGATAATTATGTTTCTTTAGTGCATATTTTGGCGGACAGTATATTGCTGTTACATTAAATGAATGATTCTTAGATTGTATAGTCACCGTAGTAGCTTGAATTTCTTCAGTTCTATATTGTATTTCTTCATGATGGAGTATGCTTTCTTTAATTATTATTGCACTTCCTCCTTTGGCAGTGTTTTGAGGATGTACAGTGTGGTAAACCTTAAACCCTTTGAATTTAATATATGTTTCATTGGTAAAATGTGTTTCAGATATGAGGCACACATCTATTTTCTCTATGTTAAGAATAACTTGTAATTCATCCTGATGTTGCAATAATCCATTGGAGTTCCATGTCATTATTCTGAGGTTATTTGCCATTTCTGTGCTTGGGGATAGCTCCTTGGGTGCTACTTTCAAGTTTGGATAATCTGCCTTCAATTTTTTTAATTATTTTTTCTTGTTCGCTAAGCTTATCTATGATAATTTGCAGTTTTTGATCAGTTGATATGATTTGCTGGGTGCTTTTTTGTGATTTTTCAATCACTTCGGATGGGCCTCTTACTATTTTACTGTAGGTTATTAATTTATTTAGTTGTTTCAAACTTTGTTGAGTACCTTTCTCCTGGGTGTTTCGTTCGTTTGAGTTCTGTTGTTCCTCGTTTCTTAGCGGTTGACTAGGTTGTTTTGGTTTGTTATGAACTTTATTCTTAATTTTTTGCATTTCCTTGGCTACTATACATCCTCTGAAATTAGCAGGATGATTTTCGCCGCGGTGGATGCATTTTGGTTCGCTAGTCGTGGGTTTTTCGCAATCTTTAGTTAGATGTTTTCCCGTGCATTTAACGCATCGCGGTTCTGTAGCACAATATCGCTGTGTATGTCCGTACGACTGACATCTTTTACATTGTGGTACTAATTTGGATTTTTTAATTGGTTGAATTTCAATCCTCATACCTAAAATATCTGAAATTCCAAATATTTTATTCACGTCTTCATCATGACGAAAAACTAACATAAACATATTTAGTGGTTGCTTAGTTTTCTATTTTAATTTGTTAATGGCTTCCAGTATTTTGTAGCCCCTATTTCGTAGGTCGTCTACAATTCCCTTTGGTGTACAAGTATGATGTAGTCTTTTAGCAATTACTCTGATAGGCCTATTTTGTTTATTTTCGTATGAGTGCCATGACATTTTCTCATCGTTTAACATTTTAGTTAGTAGTTTGTAACATTCACCGTCTCGGACATTAATTTTTATGTTTTCATTACTTATTATTTTTATCTGAAAATCCGTTGTTATTTTATTTAATTTTTCATAGAGTTCATTGTAGTTATTGATGCCATCTATCACTATTGGTGGTGGCTTTGGTTCCTTTTTGAGTTGTATTGGCTTGTCTACGTCTACATAAATTTCTTCTTGTTGGTGTTTATGTGGAGGTGTTAAGGACGTATTCAGTTTTCTCTTTTTATTGTTCTTATTATCTTTAACTCTAATCCACTCTGTCTCTCTTGCTAATTCATCTTCATCTGTTTCATAGTTAATTTGTTCTGTCTGTGGTTTTCTTGTGTTGTTTATTATTTTTTCTAACTCGTTACATTTTTTTTGTAACGATGCAAATTGGTTCTGTAGTTTATACATATTTGCAATTATTGCTGTTTTTTCCATCTCAGGTTTTTCCATTCATCATATAATTTCTGTTCATTTTGAGTTCTGATATATGATTCTTGGAAGACTTCATTATTTATCTCATTCATTGAAATGAGAGGGTTTGATTTAGATGACAATGGTGGTATTACAATTAAAGAATTCAGATTATAACTGGAATTCATAATAGGATAGAGTTTTAATTTTTACCATAGTTTGCAACACTGAGCTTGACTTGAACGACCTTCGACGTAGCGCGCACGATTCTCGCCCGTATTTACAACACTGACTGAGCACGATTCTCGACCGTATTGCCGTGAACTATTTTTCAGATTTTATTAAATATCAACACGTAGTTGCTACTTACTGATACAGTTTTTCTGATATTTAGTTCTCGTTCATTTATGCGTTAAACGCGTGCACTGAACAAATTTTTTAGTTAATAATTACTATATTATTTAACTTTTTTATTGCACTATACACTACACCTTACTCTCACGGCTGACGTACAATGATGTAATTGATTTATCAAAATGACACTCGAAAATTGGATGTTTATTATCTGATTGGTACCACGTTTTGGTCACTTTTGCATGTCCAATGCTTAAAACCATTCATAGTATAGATCCTAGAGCATGAATATGAGTAGTGTGTGATGACCTATTCAACGCACCCCGGATAGTAATTAAAAACTAATTAACTGGCGCCAGTGTCTGATGAAAGTTTTTGATAAATAATTGGAGTATGTGTGCATAATATTTGGAGAGTTTCAAATAATGTTTTTAAAATATTTGTAGCCTTGAATTCTAATTATAGTAAATTAGCCTAATATCTAGTAAATGAAATTCAATTTTCCTAAGCGATGGATGATATTCAAAATGACTTAAAAATATATTTCTAGTAATGATAATTGCTTTTCAAATGATAACTAATATCAGGTAAATGAAATGCAATTTGCTTAAACGCTAGATGATAATTCAAACTATTTTAAAAATATTTTTAGTAATGTGAAGTATTTGAAATATTTAAATAAATATTTTTAAATATTAGAAAATATTTCAAAAGAATTACACTTGATGGTTAAAAGTGAAAGGAGCAAAATATACACCATATAAATAAGGGAAAATTTCTTACACTTTATTCCCATTGAAGAGAGCTGTGGAGCACCATTAAAATTATTAGAGTAAGAAAATTTTTAATTATTTTTATATTTACTATTATTAATTTATTTATTTGTAAATGTGCAGCTATGGACTTTTCAAAATTAAACAAGACAGGTGGATTGTCAGACTTAAAACCCCGTAAGAAGATATCAGATTTGGAAAAAGATACGCTGTATAAACTGGTTGACATAAAAGCTGTTAAAACCACGTTTGGTACAAAAATAATTGTTGAATGCGAAGAATTTATAACATATCTACCTGCACGATTCGATAATTTAACAGACGAAGATATATCGCAGCTTAAGGAATCTGTTACCAAATGGAGTATTAAATATACTGGAATGAAACAGTATGGATCCTGTGGAAAGCAGACTACATTAATAGAATTTATAGAAATGTAATACTATAATTATTATTTATAAATAGTAACAATAACTAATATTCTCTGTATATATATGTTTGATAATAAATACAATGTAAAAGTTTATGAAAGTTTAGTATTATTTTAAATTCCTTGCAGACAACAAGTATTAACAACACAGTTACATAAATATATGTTAATATATTAAAATGAATTTTCCTAATCATTTTTATTTTGGACCCGCAAATAAAATGAATTGTAAGAAACCTATTGACAAAGACGACGAGATACCAAGAGAACACGACATGGCCTATTTTAAAGCTAAAAGCTTCAATTATATTCTTGTAGCGGATCAAATAGCAATAAATAAATTTCATGAAGATTGGTGTAAGACAAAAAATTGGCACAGTTTAATAGGCCGTATGTGTCTTCAAATAAAAACAAATTTCGAAACATATATTGAAAGAACCGTGTACCCATGGAATTTACCTCACACGGATATATAATATAAATTAATACGTCGTATCAAACAATTATTATTATAACACAATATTAAAACAAATAAACAGTATGGATCCTGGGGAAAGCAGACTAAATTAATAAAATATGTAGAAATATAATATTTTAATTATTATTATGTACCCACCTTGTCGTGGTGGGGGGGCTTAGTACCCCTCTGTTGCCAGCAAAGGGGGAACTAACGGGTCCCGGACCCTTTTGGATTTTGACCATTGCTATGTTTCTGGATTACGTTGATCGGCTCCTGTAGTAGAGGCGCTGGGAGTGCCCGGGTGCTCTGATGCCGAAAGGGCTGGTTGGTGCGGGAGTCCTCCCGCGGCGTCAGAGAGGAAGGGCTGATGTGAGCTTGCTCTGCCGATGCGTCGAAGCTACAGGAGTCAGGAGCCAGCCACTTCGGGCCCTGATCAGGAAGTGTGAGATGGGTAGAGGTGTCGGAACCTCTACTGCCCCGAGCGAGTCCGACCCGTCCGTGTATTCCGGGGTCGGTTAAACGGTTTAGGTTGGGCCCCGGGGAACTGGGGTAGGATGAGTCCGAGGGTATACCCGTTCCCAACTTACCGGCCCGCTCCTTCTCACACGATGCGCTGGACAAACCGCCATAAAACATGAGTAAAGGGGAGGACAAAACGAAGACAACACCCGGCAAGCCAGCCGATAAAAAAGGCCCGTCTGGTGGGACGGTAAAAACCCCCGGGGAGAAAACCCCGCAAAAAAATCAAGGCTCCCAGTCGGGGAGCGAGAGCGGCCTTAACAAGCCGCAAAGTAGTGCTGCATTTGCTGAGCAGATCAAAGTGAGCCAGAAAAAGGTGGGCCCTGTACCCCGGTTCCTGGTCATTAAGAAAACAAATGGCGAGAATTTTGATAAGGTAAACCCGTTTCTAATACATAAACAGCTCTTTGGTCTAGTTGGAACAGTCAAAGCAGCTAGAAAGACCAAGGAAGGGTTATTTATAGAGACCGCTTCAGCAGGGCAAGCTGAACGTCTCCTAAAATTGAAAAGGCTGGGTGAAAACGACATCAATGTTTTGGGTCATAAGACTATGAATACTTCTCGAGGTATTGTGTATTGTCGCGATCTACTCAATTGCACCGTAGAAGAAATTCAGTCGGAAATGGAAGATCAAGGTGTTATTGAAGTCAGGAGGATAAAGAAACGTGAAAGTGGCGAACTGGTGGATACACCTAATCACATCCTGACTTTCAATACACCCAAACTCCCGGATAAAGTGAACGTAGCGTTCTACTCGCTCAAAGTGCGACTATATATTCCCGCGCCTATGCGTTGTTTTCGTTGCCAACGCTTTGGGCATACCTCGGCAAGATGCGTAGGTCCACAGATCTGCTCTTGTGGCAAGGCCTTACACGAGGGCAAAGAATGTGAGGAACCCGTGACCTGTGTCAATTGCAATGGTCCCCATTCTGCAAGGTCGCGAAACTGCCCAATGTATAAGCAAGAGGTTGCCATACAGGAAATCAAGACGCGGGAAAATATATCCTACTTTGAAGCGAGGAACAAGGTAGTTGTACGAACTCCTAATCCGGGAGTTTCCTACGCAACTGTTGCTGCCAATGCCCCGAAACCCAGCAAATCTGACGTGACGGGTTTAGTAAAAGAGCTACTACCTCAACTGGTAGCAGCTCTTAAATCCGTCTTCGTCACGCGAGATCCTTTCACGGCACCTACAAGCCGTGTAACTCGCACCACCTCGTCGCAAAGGGCATCGAGCCCTACGCCATCGGAGGTGGCTGAGAAGAGGAAAAGAGGAGTGGATGAGGATTCCATCATTCCCGTCGTCTCAGACGAGGAATCCTCTTCAGTCTACTCTGCCTCTTCTCAAACTTCGGGAGTACAGCCGAAGAAGAAAAAGAAAGGCTGGGAAAAAGGTAGACCAAGGAAGCCACAGTAAGTTTCTCTAATAAATCACTTTTTATGGATTCCATACTTCAATGGAATATAAGGGGATGTGTATTCCATTATTGCCAGCTTAAGATGCTATTTAGTCAGCTAAACCCTATGTGCACTTGTCTCCAAGAGACACACTTCCTGCCAGGACAACCGTACAACCTGAAGAACTACTCAATAATCCGGAGAGACATGCCACCGAACATAAGGGTTCGTGGAGGTGTAGCCATCATTCTACGGAGCGATGTCAATTATGAGCAAGTCGACATCGACACAAATCTCCAAGCAGTAGCAGTCCGCATTGCTACACCAGCCGCTCTCACGGTATGCAATGTATACCTTCCTGAGGCGGACTGGGATGTAGAACACTTACGGCACCTCATTCGGCAATTGCCGACACCGTTTGTATTGCTTGGAGATTTTAATGCTCATAATGGTCTGTGGGGCTCTGACCACACGGACGAACGAGGTCGACTCGTCGAGGAGTTTCTTCAAGCTCCTGACCTCGTACTCATGAATGATGGCTCACCAACGTACTTTAACGCCAGGTCGATGTCTTTCTCACGAATCGACCTTACAATTGTTTCTTCCAGATTGGCGAGTAGATTCTCATGGAAGGCCCTCGGTGATCTTCATGGGAGTGATCACTTTCCCATAGTGATCACTACGGACGTCCCTAAGTGCACACAGGTCTACCCAGCACGCTGGCTTCATAAAAAAGCTGACTGGCAAAAATTTCACATGTCCCTTTCTGTTCCTACCGTACTAAGTGATGATATAGAAAAACTTACAAGCAGCATTATATCTGCTGCTGAAGACAGTATCCCACAAACAAGACCCGGAACCTTCAATAAATCCATCCCATGGTGGAATGAGAAGGTACAAGAGTTGGTCCATAAGAAAAAAAGAGCTTTCAACCTCTTTAAGCGGTATCCAACACAGGAAAATCTCATCTCCTTTAAAAGAGCCAGAGCAGTCGCTCGTCGTTGTATACTTGAGAGTAAATGCAAATCTTGGGAAGAGTACGTCTCTGGCATTTCGACAGAGACTACCACTCAAGAATGCTGGGCAAGAGTCAAGCGGATTTCAGGCCGTGGTAACTCGTCAGGCATTTCCTGCCTGAAACTGGACGACGAAACCTACACTCGCGATCCACCAACCATCGCTGAGATTATGGCTGACCAGTTCCAAAGTGCAAGTAGCTCACGCAACTATGAGCCTGAGTTCCAAAACTCAAGAGCTCTGCGTGAAGCTCCACTAGACTTCAGCTCAGCTGAAGTTCTAGATTATAACGCCCCTTTCACACTTTCGGAACTGGAACATGCGCTCAGTCAGGCTAGGTCTTCGTCTCCAGGTCCCGATCGAGTTACCAATGACATGCTCCAGCATCTTACGTCAGCATTCCGTTTGCATTTGCTGTCAGTATACAACTTGCTCTGGGAAAAAGGAGAATATCCTGATTGTTGGAGGGAAGCTCTTGTGGTGCCGATTCCCAAAGTCGGTAAAGATCTCACAGTACCGTCAAATCATAGGCCTATTAGCCTCACGTCATGCATCGGAAAGATATACGAAAGGATGATCAACAATCGTCTCATGTGGTTCCTGGAAACAAACAGCCTTCTTTCCATCCACCAGGCTGGTTTTCGGAAGTTTAGGTCCACTGTTGATCACCTTGTATATCTGGAAGATGCAATAATGACGGCGTTCGCTAATAAAGAACATTTGGTCGCTGTGTTCTTTGACCTTGAAAAGGCCTATGATATGACTTGGCGGTATCAGGTCTTAAAGAAGTTGCATGACTGGAAACTTCGTGGGAATTTACCGCAAACGATTGTTTCCTTTTTGGAACATCGTCGCTTCAGGGTACGCGTGGGAACGTCTGTGTCCACTGTCCGGATACTTGACAACGGAATCCCACAAGGATCCACGATAAGCGTTACCCTGTTTGCCATTGCGGTAAATGGACTTGTTTCCCGATTACCTGCTGCAATTCGCAAGTGTCTGTACGTCGACGATCTCACCATGTTCTTCTCTGCGAAGACAATGGGAGAGATTAACAGGCACTTGCAAGAAGCAATTAACATTGTATTGCGTAACGCACAGGATTTAGGGTTCAAGTTCTCCCACGAGAAGACCCAGTGCATGCACTTCTGCCGACTGAATCGACCACACTATGGACCACTCTTGTATATGAGGGATACTGTCATCCGTGTTGCTGACACGGTACGCTTCCTTGGTCTAATTTTTGATCCAAGAATGACCTGGAGACCACACGTAGAGGAACTCAGAACCGCGTGCCTCAGAGCCCTGAACGTGGTGAAAATGTTGGCGGGTACAAGATGGGGCGCAGAGCCAAGGACCCTTCTGAGGGTCTATCAGTCTTTGGTTCTGTCCAAGATAGACTACGGTTGTATCGTTTATGCTTCCGCTAAGCGTACAACAATAAGTCATCTGGACCCCATACACCATCTGGGCATTAGATATGCCCTGGGTGCGTTCCCTAGTACCCCCACATTGAACCTGTGTTCTGAGTCGGGTTTGTCTCCCCTCAACGTTAGAAGGAAGAAATTCCTCTTGACGTACGTGTGTAAGCTCTGGTCATTACCTGGACATAAAAACTTTGAAACATTCTTCTCGGACAATAGGTACAACAGACGACTGATCCAGACGAAACCTGTCAGTGTTCGCGCAAAAGAACTCCTGGAATCCATGAACCTAGTACTGCCCCCAACTTCTCCTCTCGGAGAGTTGGAAGTACCACCGTGGCTTGTTCCACCAGTCGGCGTCAACCTTAGTCTTCTAAGGTTTGACAAGTCCGACACGCCACCAGTACTTATACGGTCATGGTTCCTTGAGATCTTGAACACTGAGTATAGGGACGCTGCGATCATTTATACAGATGGTTCGAAAACTCCCCATGGCACCGGTTGCGCTTTTGTCTTTCATGACAGTCCACACATATGGTCAATGCCTCGTATCACGTCAGTGTACACAGCAGAGTCATACGCTCTATGGCAGGCACTACGCTTCTGCGAGTTTTCAGAAGCTCGCAAAGTAGTCCTGGCCAGTGACTCACTGAGCGTCCTCCAAGCCATCTCGAACCCCTTCGCCCTTGACCCGATTATACAGAGCATCCTGTCCCTCATGAAACATCTTCATGACATAGGGAAGGATGTGTCTTTTCTGTGGGTCCCGAGTCACGTCGGGATTAAAGGGAATGAGATGGCCGATGAGGCAGCAAGGTCAGCTGCTGATACCGACTCTGCTGATGTATCTCTCGTCAAGCCATCAGACGTCAAACTGATGGTGAAGCGAGAAGTATTGGCCATATGGCAACAAATATGGGATAGAGTGGAGAACCATCTACATAGTATAAAACCGTCTGTTATGCCGATTGTCCTACCGCGCGATCTGTCAAGAAGAGATCTAGTCAAGATTAACCGTCTCAGATTGGGTCATACAAGTCTGACACACGGCTATCGACTTAGTCGAAGTCCTGCCCCCCTGTGCGACAGATGTGGCGTTACTGTCACAGTACGTCACATTCTCGTCGACTGTCCACAGTATGACCCACTGAGACAGCTATTTGACATTAGTCATAATATAGCTGATCTCTTAACAGATCACTCGCATATGAAGAATGTTTTGAAGTTTTTAAAGGCTGTCAATCTATATGACACAATCTAATTTATTTATTTATTTTTCTGTGTTATTTATTAATATTTGTCGTTTTTAACTGTGCCACGTCTATATTATTTTAATCAAATATTATTTATTATTTTAAATGTGACGTCCCTACCTCTTATCAAACTTGACTGCCGACGGGCAATAAACGGGTTTTTAATGTGTAGTGTCGTCCTATAGATATAAATAATACTTACCTGCCGACGGGCAATAAACGGGTTTTTAATGTGTAGTGCTGTCCTACATATATAATAATAATTAGTATTATTGCTAAAAAGGCTAATGACCATAGCAGTCGACGCCGAAACCTAATAAAAAAAAAAAAAAAAAAAATTATGTATAAATAGTAACAATAACTGTATACATATGTTGGATAATAATAATAATAGTATTATTTTTATTTCCTTACAGACAACATGTGTTCCAAATTTCAGCACCCCTTTTCTGCAATAATTGCTGGCCCCTCAGGCAGTGGAAAATCGTACTTTGTTAAAAACTTTTTAAATAATATTACTATAATAAGTGATACTAATTTTATGAAAATATCATGGCATTACGGAGCATGGCAAAAATTATTCACTACAATAAATAATGTAGATTTTGTTGAAGGTTTGCCTGATATTGAGAACATAGATGGCAAATATCCTCAGTTAATTATTATAGATGATTTGATGTCTGAAACAGATCAGCGAGTTGTAGATATATTTACAAAATGGTCTCATCATAAAAATTTATCTGTGTTTTTTCTTACGCAAAATATATTTCATCAAGGAAAGGGTCAGCGAGACATATCTCTGAATGCTAATTACATAATTTATTTTAAAAACCCTCGCGATAAAGCACAAATATTGAATCTATCAAGACAGGTATTACCAGAAAATTCAAAATTTATACAAGAAGCCTACCGTGACGCAACTTCAGAACCACATAGGTATTTAATTTTTGATCTGAAACAAAATACTCCAGACTGGTTACGGTTTCGAACGTCACGTGACGGATTTACTTATATTTATCTACCAAAAAACAAGTATAAATACAATAGCAAACAAATGCCTGCAATAATTTCGTAATAATGAGTAAAGCAGTAATAAACAACGCAGAATATCTGCGAGCGCTGCATAAATTAAAATCAAAGGATAGATTAGCATTATTAAAAAGCGCTGATTGTAATTCTGTTAAATGTATTTGTGAATGTGTTTATAATATTTTACATGGCACAGTGCCTCTCAGTCGTAAACAACAGGGTACACTTGTAAGACATAAAAAGGTTTTACGGAAACTTATAAAATCTGGTGATAGTTGGAAAGCTAAAAAACGTGTGTTTGTACAATCAGGAGGAGCATTTTTACCTTTTCTACTAGCCCCTCTATTAACTGGTGTTCTAAGTAGTTTATTTAAAAATTAAAATGGAATATGCTAAAAAGATGGTATTATAATCTCCCGAAAATTTAAGTCGTTTACGTAATAATAATAATAATAATATTAATGAAGAAACAATAACTAGTCAATTGGATAAAGACATGGAAAATATTTTAAATTTAAAAATATCAGAATATGAAAAATGGGTAAAATATCAAGAAATATTACAAAGATATTTATATTTTCAAAAACAAAATAGAGAACCTATAAAATTACCTATAGAACATGAATTTACTTCAGATTCAATATTATCTTTGGAGAAGAAAGATGATACAGGAAATCTAAAATCTGAAATTATTTCTAAAGAAAAGCAAGAAGATTTCAAAAATATACTAAATATTATTCCTAAATCTCAAAAAGAAAAAGCACGACAGCTGCTACAAAAATTAAAACTAGCCGGGACAGTTACGTGGAATGAAACTGGTATAGTTTCAATTCGTGATAAAAAAATTCCAAATTCAAATATAACAAATTTAGTTGTGGATATTGTAGGACGTGAAAAGCGTAGCAATCCTGTAGGCTGGGAACAATTTTTAGATACACTAAAAGAAATAAATATTCCAACAGAATTAATTAATAAACCTAAAAGAAAAGAACAATTGAATTCGATATTCGACAATCAATCTCCTATAAAACATATAAGAAAACGAAAATATATACAAGACGATTCATCGGAAACAGTAAAATTGAAAAAATTGAATGGAAACGATTTTCATTGTAAAATGGATAAGAGTTTATCAAAAATTTATTTTGATGTTTCAAATCCAGCAAAGTTTTCAGGAGTTAATAATATTATAAATTCTATGAAAGGAAAATATAAACCAAAAGATATACAAAAATGGATTAGTTTTCAAGATGCATATACTTTACATAAGCCAGTTCGAAAAAATTTCCAAAGAAATACTTATAACGTTTCAAATATAAATGACTTGTTTCAAGTTGAGCCGCTTTAACGATAATCATAAGTATATATTAACTGTTATTGACGTGTTCAGCCGATATGCCTGGGCCATACTATTGATAGATAAGAAACCTTCATCAGTTATTCAAGCACTGCAAGTGATATTTAAAGAAAGAAAACCTATTTATCTACAAACTGATAAGGGTTCCGAATTTATTGCAAAATCAGTAAAAACATATTTAAAAGAAAATGATGTTAAATTTTATGTGACACATAATCCTGATATTAAAGCATGTATTGTTAAACGATTTAATAGAACTTTGAAAACAAAAATGTATCGCTATTTTACATATAAAAACACATATAGATATATCGATGTATTACAAGATCTAGTTACTGCTTATAATAGAACAAAGCATCGCTCAATAAAACTGGCTCCGTGTGATGTAAATGATACTAATTTATTAGAAATATGAAGACAACAGAATAAAAAGAAGAAAAAAATAAATGATAATCAGAAAAAACTTAATATTGGAGATATTGTGCGAATATCGAAATATAAAAATGTATTTGAAAAAGGGTATGAATCAAACTGGAGTGAAGAATTATTTAAAATATATGCTGTTATTAATAGAGTTCCTGTTGTTTATAAACTCAAAGATTTAAATAATGAAATTATAGAGGGCACTTTTTACAAAAACGAACTACAAAAAGTTTATATAGAATCCGGTACAATGTATAAAATAGATAAAGTACTAGCTTCTAAAGGAACTGGCAACAGAAAGAAATTACTGGTCAAGTGGAAAGGTTACAGTGATAAGTTTAATTCCTGGGTACTTGCAAGTTCGCTTCGCTTATTGAATCATGAATGACAAAGAATTTTTCATAACATTACCTAGTAATAATTCAATGCAATATTTTCCAAATAATAAAACTACACATTACATTACACAATTACCTCAGAATATAAAATTAGATGGATCTTGGGAAGTAGCATTATCCGAAATTATTTTTCATTGTTCAATGTATAATATTAATGAAAGAGAAAACAAAGTTAAAATGAAAATAGAACAGAAACTTGAAACCCAGACAATAGATATTATTAAACAAGCAAAAATTCCCTCAAAGAATTATGATAGCATTGATAGCGTGTTACATGAATTAAATAAAAATAATACAATTAATGAATATGTGGCATTTTCTTATGAAAAGACAGAAAAACGAATAACAGCAAAAATCAAAAATGCAAATGTATCATCTTTAAAACTATCTCCAAGATATCTTGGATATCCACCATTCACTGATATATATATATATATATATATATATATATATATATATATATATATATATATACAGAACTTATCAATAAATTTACCTAATTTAATGTTAGGAATTCCACTACAATTATTCATTTATTGTGACATCATTGAACCTCAAGTAGTTGGAGATGTTGTTACTCAGCTATTACGAATTGTTCATATAAAAACAGAAAAACATGTTTTTGGCTCTAATGAAATGATATCATACACCCAGCCTCATTTCGTTCCTGTTCTGAGAAGAGAATTTACAAACATAGAAATTAATATAAGGACAAATGATGGTTATTTAGCACCATTTCAATTTTGAACGTTGTGCGTTAAACTTCATTTTCGACGAGCATCATGAAAACTTGCCCATATCAAGAATATTATAAAGTACAAGCAGGAAGTGGTATTGGAACTGTATATAAAGGGAATCAATATCAAAGGGGTCATGGTATAGGAAGTTTTTTTAGTGGATTATTACAAGTAATCTACCGTTAATAAGAAAGGGTGTCGGAGCCATTGGTAAAGAAGCACTTAATACAGGATTTCATTTCCTAGGTGATCTCAGTGAAAATCAGTCGCCTAAAGAATCATTCAAGAAACGTATTGCAGAAGCAGGGGTTAATTTAAAACGCAAAGCAGATGATAAAATTGAAAAATTAATGAGTGGTTCAGGTTATAAAAAGAAACGACAAAGTAAGAAACGTACTCATTTGATACGTTTACTCGATACAGTAAAGAGCAAAAAACGTGCTAGACAAATAGACATATTTGACTAAAATGGCATTTCTACGTACACAGTCTTGTGAATGTATAAAAACTGAACCTGATTTATTTGCTTTACCTCCAACTTAAACTAGTATTGAAAGTGGTCAATGGGTAAATAGGAAGATAGCCCTATCGAATTTGTAATACCTGGGCATGAAGAAGATTATCTTGATTTATCTCAAACTATGATTTATATAAATGCGAAAATTGTTAAATCCGATAACTCGCCGCTAGGTGGAACGAATAATGTAGGACCTGTTAATAATTGGCTTCATTCAATTTTTAGTCAAGTTGATATATATTTAAATCAAAAACTTATATCTCCACCTAACAACACTTATGCTTACAGAGCATATATTGAAACTTTATTAAATTTTGGTAAAGATGCGAAACAATCTCATCTGACTTCATCTTTATGGTATTCTGATGTAGCTGGAAAAATGAATAATACAGATGCGGGGGCTAATGTAGGGTATGATAAGCGTCAAAAATTTACAGAGAAGAGTAAAAATGTAGATATGATTGGGCATCTGCATGCTGATATATTCAATCAAGAAAAATTTTTACTGAACGGTGTTGAAATGAGAGTAAGATTAGTTCGTTCGAGGGATAGTTCTAATTTAATAGGAACTGACTCAAATTACAAAGTACAAATTAATGAAGCTACATTACTTGTTCGGCGTGTCAAACTAAATCCAAGCATCTTATTAGCCCATAATAAGGCTTTGGAAATGTGTACTGCTAAATATCCCATTACCGGAGCCGAAGTGAAAGCAGTTACTATACCAACGGGGGTCCAGGGAAAATCTATGGATAATATTTTCTTAGGTCAGTTACCTAAGAGATGTATAATTGGATTTGTGTCTAATAAAGCATTCAATGGGGACTACGAAAGTAATCCGTTTAATTTTGAGAACTTTATAATAAATTATTTGTCCCTGTATGTAAATGAACAGCAATTACCGTCGAGGCCGTTACAGCCTTCATTTGATGATAAAATATCATACATTCAAATGTACGACACATTATTTTCTGGAACTGGCATACACTTTGGAAATACCGGCAACGAGATTGATAGAAACAGTTATCCACACGGTTACTGTTTAGCAGCATTTGATTTACCTCCCGACCTATCTGCAAATTCAATGCTACATTGGAACTTGACTCGTCATGGTTCTTAAAGATTTGAAGTTGGTTTTAAAGCGTCCTTAACAAGCACAGTAAATTGTGTCATTTACGAATTTAATAATATTATTGAAATAGATAAGAATAGAAATGTTATTGTAGATTATAGTAGTTAAATATATGAAATATATCTGTATTTATTAATATGTTATAAAATTATGTATATGTTAATTATAACGCTTATTTGTTTTAACGTCCTCGCCTATATATAATCCTGCAACTCTGATTTTAAAATTACTTCGACAAAAGCATTCGCATTGTTAAAGAAAAATGAATGCCGCATTTATACAAAATATATTTAGAAAATACTTAAACAATACATGCGACTATGGAGTATACGCAGCAAATAATTTATCTTGGCATGTTAACTTTCCATGTGCCATTGTTGTTAATACGGATTCCGATACTTTACCTGGAACACACTGGGTTGCAATTTTCATTGACCGACAAGGATATGGTACCTACTTTGATAGTTATGGAAGGCCGCCATATGTAAAACAGCATAGGAATTTTCTTGAAAACAATACAAAGACATGGACATACAACACACACATTCTGCAAGATTACACATCATCGGTTTGTGGCTATTATTGCATAATGTATTTGTTATTTCGAATGAACTTTTACAAACATAATGATTTTATAAAATTGTTTAACAAATATAATAAACATGATAATGATCAGTTTGTAAAGTATATGTTTTATTATTTTTTCAATAAAAATCAATAAATGTTAATAATTATTTTATTTATTTATTACAAATATTTATATATATATATATATATATATATATACAATTATTATTGTTTTTTTTTATTTACACCCCTGCTCATTTTGCGAAGCCTCGCTATCGGTCGTTGAAGTCGGAGTTGAAGATAAATTCTTCCATCGAATTCTCTCGGCCATACGAATTTTTTTTTTACTTTTCTTCGACATCCGATATTCACTGGGTGTCAGAATAATCTTTTTATCTTTTAAATGTTCCATCGGTTTGTACGTAGGATTATCTTCATTGTCCCAATTTTCTGACGATTGTACTATGTACATTTTATTTGGCGTCGGCTTACAGGTAGGATAATCCTCATTATCCCAATTTTCGGACGACTCGACTACAAACATTTTGTTTACCGATGTCATGTTTGAAAATTACTAGAACTGAATATAACAACGTATGGATTCACAATGACCTGTGAACAGTTTGGTTTCTTAAATATATTTATATAGTACTCGCATTAACATACCTGTCTATTTATCATAATGCACAGAAATGATACTTTCACTTCGTTAATTATACCTGAAATATTTGAAATTAGGAAAATGGTTTTTAATTGCTGCTAAGTAATAATTAAATAAGTACTTGCATAAATATTTATTTAAATTATAAATTAAAAGACATTACTTTATAAACAATAAAAAATATTTACTTTTACTATAACAATTACAAATTGATATATATCATTTATATTACCTAAATACACACTACCTATATACAAATATTATTACTTACGATAAACTTAAAACTAACATACATATACTATTAAAATTTACAAAGTAATATACTTATAACTATATTATTATTATTAACATAACTAAAATATACTACCTTTAAACAAATATACATTTAAAACAACTTTTTCTTTTTTATACCATAAGGTACACTGTTAATGTCGTCCACTAATCTACGTTTCATGAATTTAATACTAAATGTTTTTTTTTCTTTTTTTGTTAAATCTTCATGCTTTTCAGTACACCTAATTCTATTATATTCTAGTACGGGGTTATCACTATCTCTATTAAAAACTAAATTTTTTAAACAATTAAAGTTTTTGATTTCACTGGTTTTATAGTTTAAGGTTATACCTTTCACTTTGCAGACATCTTTTATTTCTTTAGAACGGGGCGATGCATACTCTATATGCATAATTTTTAGGACCCCCCATACAAATTCTATTATATAACACTCAGGGCCAAATGCTTCTAATTCATCTGTCAAATCACCTAAATAGTTACCTGTAGGTGGTTTATAGTCACCAGGCGAATGAGAGTATATAATAGAATCTGTATCGTAGTACAACACTCTACTACCCAAGGATTCTAAAAATGCATATAGTTTTAACCGTGCCTGAGCGGTGGTAAACGCGGCAATAACAATATTCACTGTTTTTAATTGTTCTATCGCTTCTTCTTCACGCACACAGTTCACGTACAGCATCTGATCTCCAGCAGGGATAATTCTATTGATTTGCAATGCTGGATTTGCAAGCATATCAAACAATTCCTCTGCTGAAGATACCGTAGTTGTAGTTGATCTGTTTTCTGTTTGTGCGAATTTTCCTGTAATCAAAATAAATTTAGATATTACGAAAATACACATTATAGCTAGTTCAACTTACCCCAGAAAGAATTTAGCATTAGTTTAGCTATAGAACGCTTTCCTGCATTTTTCTCAATCTGGGTCGGATCCAACACAACACCTTCGTTTTCCTTATAACAGTGGATATAAGCAGCTTTACTTTCTTCGTCTGTACATTCTGCAGGGTATCCACTAGCTTCTTGTTTCATTTTTAAAAAACTGTCTATATAGTTGACGAATAAACCCCCAGTCCCAGTATCTTTGTTGTAGATTGTCATTTCGTACTGCCATACCTCGTGCACATTTATAATTTTATATCCCGCAGACATCACACAACGCACTTCATCCGCTACCCAAGTTCCAATAAACTGTCTTTTGGCATCACAATGACAACAATCTTCTTGCTTCAGCTCATCACAACATGTTCGACATAAAGCAAACATTAGTTTCCCATGTGCTTTCCGCGGCAGTACAGAGTGAAAAAGATCAGAAGGCGGTAATACAGTGCACTTAATTAATCCTTCAACATTGTCAATATTATTATTAGGACACAATATGTTAATTTCAGCACCACAATAATTTTTGGATGGCCTACTGGGAATTTACCATATTTGCAAACATACGGATAGAGCGAACAAATATCTATGTATTTTCTTTTTTCATTATTTTTAGCTTTTTTATATAACACCGTATTACCAGTGCGGCGTCCGAATAGAGCTTCGCGTGGTTGTACAGGTAAATTATTTAAAGTTTCATGGTTATTCAGCATTTTATTTAAATTTTTATCATCTTTTAACTCTTTACGAAATTCACATTCCCAAATTTTTATAACTGTGTACCCCAAATTTTGAATTTTGTCTAATTTTTCTAATGTTCTATGATATCTATTATCCAGTGTTTCTTTTGAACTATTAAATATTGGTTGATTTCTTTTTGTTTTATAACAAACAGTACAACCGTGCCAAAAACAACCGAGAAATTCAAACACTAAATTATTAGTTGCACAATAACCATCAACTTTAAATAACTTACCAATTACAGCTTCCGCACCATTTCCTGCATGCTGAATAGATATGCCTCTTATATTTTCCTGTTGTATTAACCACATTAACGCTATTTTTGATTGATTATCTTTTAGGCGATAACCTTTTTGTGGTATAATACCTATTGTATTTGGTTTTAAATACATTTTACGAAATACACGATTATATGTCCAGGCAATAGTAACCGCTTGTGTGAAAGGACAAACTTTACAGTCTTGCACGAAATTAATGCGGAATTTATCGCAAGCATTACGTAATATATCAACATCCGCTATACAGTACTTTATGATCTCTTTCCGCATGTCAAATATAGCATTTTCCTGTACTTGTTTACTATACCAATCCAGAAATTGTTGACGTGTAGAAATAGACATACTGTCTATACCATAATATTCCATAGAAGACATAGGACCAACATAATTTTCATTTTCTACTTTATTAAAAAAATGAGGAAAGTAACCTTTTTTTATTGTACTTGGCAAATCCATGGTTTTTGGTAATGATGATAATGGCATCGGTAGATAATTTAGAGAATCGAGAAATCTAATATGATTAAATTGTAACATTAAAATTTTGCAACCGTTTAAAATTATTTTTGCTTTGATATTCTGCTCTTCTACTAAATATTTTAATATAAATTGGCAATCGAACGATTTCGCATTATGTGCAATACATACCACAGAAGAAAACGATGTTCGGGGCAAAACTACATATTCTATAAACAACTTAACTGGATCTTTCGTAAAAATATGTTGGCGTATACCACATGAACTACAAAATTTTGTTATGTCAAAAATGTTATAACAAGCCGAACAAGATTGTTGTGCCACACATAAATTAACTTCATGCTCGAAACCGCTATCACTAGGTTTTTCTTGACGTGTTTCGAAGTCGTAGTAGATAAACAAAGTATTGTCTTTAACTTTTGAATTGTCTTTTTGAATGTAAGATAAATGTCCTGGGTTTACAAAAGATTCACACAGTCTACAATATGACTCGCCACACACATGTTGACGGTCTTTTCTTTCAATAAGATATAATTTTAAACACTTATCACACTTTTTCAATGTCTTACATGTTGATTTTATATGATTGTCAAAACACTTTTTTCCCTGAAATTTTCTCTCACGCAAATCACATTTTATTAGATCAAGAGTAGGAGGACACTGCGGAGCATGTTTACAAAAATAGCAAATATTTTCGCAAGAATGTCTTGTTCTTACATAGTAAGGTACGTGACATTGTTCACAAAAATATTTACAAGAAAACGCTGCTGTTAAACTTTTTATTACATTATAATGATTTTGATGATACAAAAGATTCAGTCGTGGAAGATTTTTTTCTTTTGCACCCTCAAATATCACCTTTCCGCGACTATTATACTCATATACACATATGTTATATTGAGAATAATAGCGCTGGAACTCTGCAAGTTCAGTTAAGCCAGCACCGTTTTCAGAAATATTTACATTTGCTTTTAAACATAATTCGCGTGCCCTCAAACTTTGAATACCATGTCTATCATTAACTATGTTTTTAAAACACTGTTCTTTCTTACACAATGATTCTGCAACAATTAGTGCACGAGGTAAGCATAAATTGTCTCTGTTAACAATCTCTACAATACCATATTTCCTTCGGCAGAATTCAGCTGGCATAGAAACTTTAGTCATCTCTATGGTAAATTGACCATTGGGAAAAATTTCTTTATTGTTCTGAAGAATTTTCTCCAGAGCTTCCCACACAACATCGACATGTAGCTGATCTGCACGGCGAAAACTTAACCATGCTGGTCCCAATTCACGAAGCGGGGTATGAAATACGAATCCCACATAATCTGATGGTTCTGTGGATTTCATTACAAATTCTGTAACACTTTTTACAGAGTTGTAGAACCATTGTATGGAGTTTTCGTCTCTTGGAGGGTCATTCATGGTGAAGGTTATATTACGCCCCATTAAAAATCTTTTGCAGTGTCTCTCTTGATCCGACAGAATTGAGTATCGCTCAATGCCACTACCTCTTTGACTCTTACAAAATGAGAAAGTACAGGTATACGGATTATATTTGACAATTACCTGCCCTTTTTTATAACAAGTCATTTTACTAATATTTTTACAAAATGCGAAAGAATGTAAGGTTTTTTTCACACCTATTTATTTAATTCTCACTGCAAATAATAACATTTAGGAATAAAATGATAATTATATATTTACTTTAAATTATATTTTTTTTTCCCTATTTATAAATACATAAGCACTATTTACATCTCTTTTTGTTTTGTTGTAATAATATGTATACATATCACTAAATAATTCCTTAAAAACTAAATTATATCTAAACGTTACATCATATAAAGATACATCTAAATCTACACTATGTCTTAAACTATATACACATACATCTTGAATATATTTTTTATAATTTTTTTTAAGTTGCCTATATTTAACACTATATTCTAATATTCTATTTTCTATTTCTAATTCTAAACTAATTATTTGATCAATAATTTCTTTTCTTATTACTAAATACTTACTCCCTAATCTATACTTTAAGTGTCTTTTATGTAAAACTGTGAAATGTACGCTACCGACCCAGCAGCTAATATTTGTACTAAGTTTATTGCTACTCACTTTTTTAAAAAATTCCACTAGTCTAGAAAATGAGTCAATATTAAAATATTGTTTTTTCTCCACACTACCAACGAAACGCGCCGCCACTCTAACACCATTTGGATCGACCCCCACGGTGATAAAGCTCCTTCTCTCTTTTCCGAGAGGAAGAACCGCCACATCCAGGAGTCTGTCGTTGTTGTCGTGCAGATGCCTGGCGGGTGGGAATTCAAAACGAACGGCTTCCGCAGAACCTAACAATAACCCCAGGTCGACGTCTCTATCCCAACATCCTTCGAAACAATCCACGTCTTCCTCAACGAGTTGCTGCCCGCACGGTATGCTCAAAGTCGAGCCTGTTGAACAGTTTCCAGGCAAAACATCATCTGCGTCTTCTTCAATGAACTGCTGCCCGCACGGTTCATCTATTGAGGAAGACAGGCGACGTTGTTTTTCTGGTTTTAAACCAGAGACCTCGCCGTCTTCTTCTCGGGCTCTTTTTAATGGCTTGCCCAGCAAAGCCGGCGCGGTTTCGCTCACCAGGTCGTCGATGATGACGATGTCGGGGTCTTCCTCTGGGACTTCCATCTGAGTTAATATTGGAGACGGTAGAGACTCCATGCTGTCGCTTGCGGAAAACGGTTTCGGCTTGTCCAGCAAAACCTCCGCAGCGTCGTTTACCAACTCGTCGATAAAGATGAGGTCGGGGTCTTCCCCTTGGTCACGTACTGGAGAAGAAAACGGCGTCGAAGATATGAAGTCCATGGTGAAGTTGTTGGAGGCCATTGAAGATAATACACAGAATCGCAAAACACTGTATACTGAAAATATAATTCCAAACCCCCTATATATATATATATATATATATATATATATATATATATATATATATATATATATATATATATAAGTTACATCACCATCCAAAGCCGAATCCTGCATAGGTTGCAGATCTCACGCCGCAACCCTACACTACTTTATACAAATGTTATATAAGCATGTTAAACTTAGTTTTTAGTCAGTCTTGTTGTATTCACTTAGAATTGTAGCATCTAACAGATGCATTTGTAATAAATAATTTTTTTTAAAACTCAACGGCAATCTTTGAAATTATAAGTGGCGCAGTCGGTAGGATTGCCGTTACGATATTAGCGAATATAATATCGGTTCACTTCGTGATTTATTCGGCAAAACCATCATTTTCGTCGTTGAACAATTGTGCCAGCCCGAGCCCAGCTGAGAGGACATCAGCAGTCGTTCCAGCCGCTGAACGGACATCAGCAGCACCAGGACCAGACGAGAGGGCAGAGCGATCCTCACGACTCCAACCTACTACAGAGGACCAATGTACTGGATTCTACTGTGAGTAAATGTCGCTGAGAGGCACTATTATTTATTCTAGTAACGAAAGTTCTAACAATTCAGGTGATTCTGACTCCGATCTTGAAAATCAAGATCGTATTCCAAAGTTTACCCCAACACAAAATATTTTAAGACAACCAGTCTTAAACCCACAAAGACCAAAAATGGCAGAACTACGTAAAGAATATTTAAACATGGTACCAGAGTTTCACGGCCAACGTGAACTCCTACCACGATTTATTGAAATAGCAGAAAAATTAGTCACTAAATTCTTTAATCAACAAAATCCAAATGATTTTCAGAATGAATATCTGATGCTTAGTATCTATTCAAAAATAAAAGGCGAAGCCGCCATTAATGTTGCTGCATGTTCAATAAGAACTTGAAGTGACTTAAAAAATGCGCTCATCAATACATACGCAGATAAGCGCGATCTTTGTACACTAAATATAGAACTCACCGAGACCAAACAGAGACAAAACGAATCAGTTTTCGATTATCATAATAGAGTGTTACACCTACTAAATCACATTAATTCCTATATTGTTACTCAAAAACCCGAAGCCGAACAGGCAGCATTAACAAAATATTTTAAAGACTATGCTCTCAGGATTTTATTAAGAGGATTACGAGAACCCATAGGCCAGTTAATGCGTACAAAAGATCCTAAAGATCTAAATATGGCTTTGAATATGCTCACCAACGATTTCCAACACGAGAAACCAATTTTTTCGCCCAAAACGCAGACAGTGACTAAATCAAATAATAATATTCAAAATTTTACACAAAAACAACAACCTCACCACAATACTAATAATTATCAAAGAAACTTAACACCTAATTCATTTCCTAAAATAACCTATCAATCACGACCGCAACCAAATTTTAATCAGTCACTTAACAGACCCACATATTCGCAAAATAAACCCGTAAATAATCAAAGATACGAGCCAACGCCTATGAGTATAAGTACTAGGAACTCAAGCCAGTTTCGACCAGGGCCGTCTCATAATTTTTCTAAAACCACCGCAAGAAACGAATTATTTAATATCGACGAGAACGAACCCGAAATCTATCAAGAACCTAACGAACAAAATTATGATCACTCGGAAGAAGCCCCTGAACAAAATTTTGAAAATAATTTTTTAGAAGACAGAGCCTCGGAGACGGAACAAGATATTTACGAAATCTCGAGCTAATGAATTTAACAAACCAAAGTAAACTGCCATATATTGTACTACCCGAACACAACCTTAAAGTATTAATAGATACCGGGAGTACAAGATCCTTTATTAATCCCAACATTGCATACAAATATTATAAAAACTCGATTATCACAGACCCATTTAAAATATCCACCGCACATGGTACTTCTATCGAAAAACACAGCACATATGTGCCAATTTCAAAACTATTTAATGTTCCTAAAAATGTTAGTTTAAAATATCACATTTTTAATTTCCATAAACAATTCGACTTGTTACTCGGCCTAGACAATCTCAAAATACTAAAAGTAATAATCGACCTAAATCAAAATTTAATTATAACTCCGACATGCAAAATCAAAATGTATCACAAACATATTGCCAATAAAATTAATGCAAATAATATTTCATCAGATAACGCTATAATAATTGCACCAAAATCAGAAAAAATTGTTAAACTACGAGTTTCACAAAAACACGGGACTATCGTGATACCTGAACACCACACCGATAAAATTATCATTCCAGAATGCGTAACGTCAGCAGAAAACTATCAAGCGTTCTGTACTATCACTAACGTTACAAATAAAGAAATCACTTTTAAACAAAATAAACCATTTATAGTAGAGAAAATTGAAAACTACGAAATGAATACTTGTCCAAATTTGAATTTTATTAATTCGGAAAAAATTAAATTCGATATTTCAAAAATACGTACAGAACATATGAATGATGAAGAGAGATCAGAAATTTCCAAATTAATTCAAAATTATTCACAAATATTTCATCTAGATAACACGCCACTAACTTTTACAAATCAGATCAAACACGATATAAAAACAAAAGATGAAGTTCCCATTTATACCAAGTCGTATAAATATCCGGAAATTCATAAAGCTGAAGTTCGCATTCAAACACAAAAAATGCTGGATCAAGGTATTATCAGACCATCTTGCTCGCCTTGGTCATCACCCATTTGGATTGTACCCAAAAAAATTGATGCCTCGGGACAAAAAAAATGGCGAATAGTTATCGACTACAGAAAGCTCAATGACAAAACTATAGACGACAAATACCCCCTACCAAATATCAGTGACCTACTTGACAAACTCGGACGTTGCCACTATTTTTCAACACTAGATTTGGCTTCCGGTTTTCACCAAATAGAAATGGACGAAAACGACATACAGAAAACCGCGTTTAACACCGAGGACGGACATTACGAGTTTACCTGTATGCCATTCGGACTCAAAAACGCCCCCGCGACATTTCAACGCGTGATGGACAACGTTTTACGAGGACTAAACAATGACAAATGCTTGGTATATCTGGACGACATAATCATTTTTAGCACTAGCCTTCAGGAACATATTAATAATTTGCAATTAGTATTCGACAGATTAGAAAAATCTAATTTCAAAATTCAATTGGATAAATGCGAATTTTTGCGAAAAGAAGTATCCTATTTAGGCCACATAGTAACTGCGGACGGTGTTAAACCAAACCCAGACAAAATTACCGCGATTCAAAATTACCCTATCCCAAAAACTACAAAACAAATAAAAGGATTTTTAGGACTATTGGGATACTATAGAAAATTCATTCAGGACTTTGCCAAAATTACTAAACCATTCACAAAATGTTTGAAAAAGGATGCTCTTATAGACATAAACGATCCAGAATATATTAAATGCTTTGAGACCTGTAAAAACTTATTAACCAACGAGCCCCTCTTACAATACCCGGACTTTACTAAACCATTTAATCTTACTTGTGATGCCAGCGACCTAGCGATAGGTGCTGTCCTATCTCAAGGCAGCATAGGCAACGACCTGCCCGTTGCTTACGCCAGCAGAACTCTCAATGACACGGAATGCAACTACTCTACTATAGAAAAAGAGTTGTTATCCATTATATGGGCAACTCAATATTTTCGACCCTACTTATTTGGCCGCAAATTTAAAATATACACAGACCATAAACCCCTGCAATGGCTATTTTCCCTAAAACAGTGCAGCCAAAAGTTAATTAGATGGAGACTGAAGCTTGAAGAATTCGATTATGAAATCATATACAAAAAGGGCAAATTGAATACCAATGCCGACGCCTTAAGCCGCATTCCCCAAAATCAAAGTGACAAAATTATTATAAAAAACCTCACAGATCCTTTAGCATTGTATCAAAATTATTTGAACACTAAAATTAATAAAGATAACCAAAATAACAATTACAATAATAATATTTTTGAAGTAGAAGGCGATTTATTCGAAGCACCGCGCACAAGCAGCCTAGCACATTGCGTTAGTCGAGATTTGCATATGTCAGCAGGTATTGCAAGAGAATTCAAAAATAAGTTTAACCATGTCGAGAATTTACGTAAACAAAATCCCAAGCTTCACTCTTTAGTCTATTTAAAAGACAAATTTCGTTATATTATATACCTCATAACTAAAGAACGTTACTTTAATACTCCCACAGAACAGGACTTATTCTACATACTTCTAAATTTTAAAAATTTTTGTTTGAAAAATAACATAAAAGATTTGAGTATACCAAAAATTGCATGCGGATTAGACAGACAAGACTGGACAGTCGTCAAAAATTTGTTACAATTCATTTTTAACGATACAGATATACTTATTACAGTTTTTAAACATGCAAATAAACCACCTACCCTCGACCTAAACATAAACGACTCAAACAAAATAGACGATCTTACAAAATATATTGAGCAATTCCATAAAGATCTAGACAACCGTATAAAAGAAATCGATAGCCAATCTCTCATAGTAGAAATCGGCGACAAAGAAAACGATAATCACAGCGAAAGTGACGTCACGGTACACACTAGTCACGAAAATCCTATCATAGGCATCCCTATCGTCGATTACCCAGTTAATTACGGTCAGAACCAAATATTTATATCAGAAGTAGAACATAGTCCTACTAGTCCCAAACTAACAAAAATTCACGATAAAAAGCAAAAAATCTTTATACAATTTTCAAAAAACAATTACGAAAAAGAAATGATAAACTTCATAAAAGAATTCATCGTCCCCAATGTAAAATATCACATATATTTCGAAAACGACCTCTACATAAAACTCACTAACGTTTTACAAAATTACTTCAAAAATTCGAAAATAAATATGATAAAATGTACTAAAAAATTAATCGACGTAGTCAATGAAGACGAAATTATCCAGCTGATTACTAACTACCACGAGAGTAAAACCAATCACCGTGGAATAGATGACACTTTAGCTCGAATCAAAGTAAAATATTACTGGCCTAATCAGAAAAAAATCTGTACAATCCTTTATAAACCGCTGTGAAATCTGCCAAGTGACCAAGTACGACCGAAATCCGTTAAATTTAAAATTTAATATAACTCCCACTGCCACAAAACCATTCGAAATTTTGCATGTGGACAGTATTACATTAGAAAGCGCAAAATTCTTAACAATAGTAGACTCCTTCTCTAAATACGCCCAAGCATATAAGTTAAATTCAGCTCAAGGTATCGAAATTGTTAACAATCTAATAAAATTCTTTACACACCACGGTATTCCAAATTCTATCATTTCGGACAACGGATTAGAATTCAAAAACTCTTTAGTGCAAGAACTTTTGGAACTACACAAAATTAAAATACATTACATCAGTTCACAACATCCGGAATCAAACGGTATCGTTGAAAGATTCCATTCAACCTTAATAGAGCATATAAGACTGTTTAATAACCAAGAAAATTATAAAAAAGATCCCATCGAATCTAAAGTCAATTATGCGTTATTGGCATACAATAACACGATTCATACGTCCACTAAATTAAAACCATTCGATATAATTACCGGTCACTTAGAAACCGACTCCCCATTCACATTGGATATAGAAAAACAAATATTAAACGATTACATTTCGAATCACAAAACCAAAATGAAATTACTGTATCAAAATTTAAACGAAAAATTACAACAAACAAAAGACAAAGTTATTAGCAAAATGAACGATTCGCGAGAAGACCTACCCCATATCCCTGAACAGATTTATATTAAAAACCGGCAGAAACAACAAAAAACCAGAAATAAGTACAAAAACGAAACGGTCAAATCAATTAACCCTAACTTGAAAACCGCAAAAATTAAAACAAGACACGGTAATACTGCGGAAAATATACACTTGTCTAATATCAAAAGACCAAGAAAAATATCTTACAAATTTAAAACATATCCAGGTTGTTCGGGATCTGCTATGGATCCGAAATAATAGATCTAACTCAAAATCAAGGAATCATGCCGATTAATTTAGGAGCAGCCAAATTGCAAAAATCCCAACATACATTTGTGCACTTTTATAACCTAAATCCAATCTTCAATGAACTAGAAAGTTTAGACAATCAGTACAAATTATTGAAATTAAACATTGCCAATAAAACAAAATTCTACATTGACCTCGAAAATAACGATAAAATCTTGGAGCACGTGCGAAAGAACATCGCTGAGAAATTAAATCACATAATAACCTATTCAAAGGTGCGATCTAAACGTGGCTTAGTTGATGGATTGGGAAGTATATTCAAACAAATTACTGGAGTTTTGGACGCAGAAGACGGTAAAAGATTTAATAAAATACTGAAGCATGTCCAGGAAAATCAACAATCCTTCCAAAATCAGTTAAAATTGCAATACTCTATTAATATCGAAATGATTAAGAAATTTAACAAAACAGTTGAAAATATTAGACACAATGAAGAAGTACTAAAATCCAAAATTGAAAACTTGAATAAACTATTGAAATTATCAACAAGCAATGAAATTTTACTCGTAAAAGACCTATACAATCAATTAAGTATTCTTTACAGTTCACTTTTAAGCACCTTACAAGACATTGAGAACTCGATAACATTCTGTAAAACAAAAACCATGCACCCATCAATTATGAACCCAAGTCAACTTATACAAGAGTTACAAAAAATTTCCAATCATTATGGAAAGCAATTGCCTTTCGAACCGAAATTAGAAAATCTTTTGGATTTTGAAGAAGTATTAACTATAAATTGCAAAGTCGAGCAAAATCAAATAAGTTATTTCATTTCAATACCCATAAATTTCGAAAAGGATTACGAGTTATATTACTTACAATCATTGCCCACCAAACAAGGATCAGATTATTTTACCATAATACCAAACACAAAATATTTTCTAAAATCTTCCGACGAAATTAAGCCTCTGAGCGACGTGTGCTCAAAAAGTAGAGTATACCAATGTAAAAACCAGTACCATCCGCACTTCAACCCCTCGTGCGAGGAAGAAATCCTCTTACAAAGAAACCTAAGCCGATGCCGTTACACCAAGCTGCAAGTTACCAACCACGTAGAACTCATCCCAGAAATCAACCAATATTTGGCAATATTCCCAGTGGAAGAACAAATTAATCTAAAGTGCCCCGATAAAACGAATCTCAAAGCCCTCACAGGTGTCTACCTCATTAAAGAAAACAATTGTGAAATATTGTTCAAAAACAAAAGACTAACATATTTAGACAAAACCTACGGACAACCTGTATTACTACCAAAATTAAACCTCAGTCTTCGTGAACGTGAAATACCCAACTTAACAATAAAACTAAAGACTATAAAGCTCGAAGACATTCCAATCATACCACCAGTAGAAATATTTCAAGTACCAGCAATTAATCACGTGCCAAGTGTATGGACTGTAATGTTGTATTGTGCTATAATAATGACAATAATTTACTTTGTTTGGACTAAGTTAAAACCAAGGTGTGTCAGAACAACCCTAGAGAACCAGCCAGGCCAACCCCAAGAACTTCGACTTCCAGGGGGAGCTTCATTCTGAGGATGGAGGAGTTACATCACCATCCAAAGCCGAATCCTGCATAGGTTGCAGATCTCACGCCGCAACCCTACACTACTTTATACAAATGTTATATAAGCATGTTAAACTTAGTTTTTAGTCAGTCTTGTTGTATTCACTTAGAATTGTAGCATCTAACAGATGCATTTGTAATAAATAAATTTTTTAAAAACTCAACGGCAATCTTTGAAATTATAAGTTATATATATATATATATATATATATATATATATATATATATATATATATATATATATATATATGAGAAATGTAAGTCGTTTGAATAACTTTCTATCCTGTAAAAAATTTTCAAAAGAGATAGTTTTAAGTCATTTCAAAGAGATAATTTTAAGTCAATATCATTCATCGATTAGGAAAATTGAATTTCATTTATCTACCTGTTATTAGTGAACATATTGCAAAACAATTATCATTTTTAAACAGAGATATTTACCTCATATTAGTAATCACTTGAAATGCAATTATCATTAGTAGAAATATATTTTTAAGTCATTTTGAATATCATCCATCGCTTAGGAAAATTGAATTTCATTTATCTACCTGTTATTAGTGAAAACATTGAAAATAAATTATCATTTTAAAGAGATATTTACCTCATATTAGCAACCACGTGAAAAGCAATTATCATTACTAGAAATATATTTTTAAGTCATTTTGAATATCATCTATCGCTTAGGAAAATTGAATTTCATTTATCTACCTGTTATTAGGGGAAACATTGAAAATAAATTATCATTTTAAAGAAATATTTACCTCATATTAGCAACCACGTGAAAAGCAATTATCATTACTAGAAATATATTTTTAAGTCATTTTGAATATCATCCATAGCTTAGGAAAATTGAACTTCATTTATTTACCTGTTATTAGTGAACACATTCAAAATAAATTATCATTTTTAAAGAGATATTTACTTCATATTAGTAACCACGTAAAACCAATTATCATTACTAGAAATATATTTTTAAGTCATTTTGAATATCATTCATCGCTTAGGAAAATTGAATTTCATTTACTAGATATTAAGCTAATTTACTATAATTAGAATTCAAGGCTACAAATATTTTAAAAACATTATTTGAAACTCTCCAAATATTATGCACACATACTTCAATTATTTATCAAAAACTTTCATCAGACACTGGCGCCAGTTAATTAGTTTTTAATTACTATCCGGGGTGCGTTGAATAGGTCATCACACACTACTAATATGAATGTTTTAACAAAAATATCCATTTCAAGAATAGGTAAAATCTGACTTTATTTTTGTAAAAATTCATGTAAATATTTGCTTTCGCGCCAGAAATTTATAGTTCTTTATCGTATTTTAGCTAAATGAATACATTGCAACAAGAAAATTGCTATTTCAAGTGTGGTAGGTATTCTAGAATCCAGCCCATGTAGCTTACAATATACAACGTATTCATTAAAATGACACTCGAAAATTGAATGTTTATTATCTGATTGGTACCACGTTTTGGTCACTTTTGCATGTCCAATGCTTAAAACCATATATAGTATATATCCTAGAGTATGAATTTGAATGTTTTAACAAAAATATCCATTTCAAGAATAGGTAAAATCTGACATTATTTTTGTAAAAAATCATAAAAATATTTGCTTCCGCGCCCGAAATTTATAATTCTTTATCGTATTTTAACTAAAAGAATACATTGCAACAAGAAAATTCCTATTTCAAGTGTGGTAGGTATTCTAGAATCCAGCCCATGTAGCTTACAATATACAACGTATTCATTAAAATGACACTCAAAAATTGAATGTTTATTATCTGATTGGTACCACGTTTTAGTCACTTTTGCATGCCCAATGCTAAAATTATCCATAGTATAAATCCTAAAGCATGAATATGAATGTTTTAACAAATATATACATTTTAAGAATAGGTAAAATCTGACTTTATTTTTGTAAAAAATCATGTAAATATTTGCTTCCGCGCCCGAATTTTATAATTATTTATCTTATTTTCGCTAAAAGAAAACATTGCAACAAGAGAAGTGCTATTTCAAGTGTGGCAGGTATTCTAGAATCCATCCCATGTAGCTTACAATATACAAAGTATTCATTAAGAATAGGTTAAATCTAACTTCATTTTTGTAAAAAATAATATAAATATTTACTTCCGCGACCGAATTTTATAATTCTTCATCATATTTTAGCTAAAATAAGACATTGCAACAAGAAAATTGCTATTTCAAGTTTGGTAAGTATTCTAGAATCCAGCCCATGTAGCTTAAAATATACCACGTATTCATCAAGAATAGGTAAAATCTGACTTTATTTTTGTAAAAATTCATATAAATATTTGCTTCCGCGCCTAAATTTTATAATTCTTCATCATATTTTAGCTAAAATAAGACATTGCAACAAGAAAATTGCTGTTTCTAGTGCGGTAGGTATTCTAGAATCCAACCCATGTAGCTTGCAATATACAACGTATTCATCAAGAATAGGTAAAATCTGAATTTTTTTTTTTAAATCATATAAATATTTGCTTCCGCGCCCGAATTTTATAATTCCTCATCATATTTTACTAAAGGAAAACATTGCAACAAGAAAATTGCTATTTCAAGTGTGGTAGGAATTCTAGAAACCAGCCCATGTAGTTTACAATATACAACGTATTCATCAAGAATAGGTAAAATCTGACTTTATTTTTGTAAAAAATCATATAAAGAATTGCTTCCGCGCTCGAATTTTATAACTCTTTATCATATTTTTGCTAAAAGGAAACATTGCAACAAGAAAATTGCTATTACAAGTGTGGCAGGTATTCTAGTATCCAGCCCATGTAGATTACAATATACAACGTATTCATTAAAATGACACTCGAAAATTGAATGTTGATTACCTGATTGGTACCACGTTTTGGTCACTTTTGCATGTCCAATGCTTAAAACCATCCATAGTATAGATCCTAGAGCATGAATATGGATGTTTTAACAAAAATATCCATTTCAAGAATAGGTAAAATCTGACTTAATTTTTGTAAAAAATCATGTAAATATTTGCTTCCGCGCCCGAATTTTATAATTCTTCATCATATTTTAGCTAAAAGAAAACATTGCAACAATAAAATTGCTATTTCAAGTATAGTAGGTATTCTAGAATCCATCCCATGTAGCTTACAATATACAAAGTATTCATTAAGAATAGGTTAAATCTAACCTTATTTTTGTAAAAAATAATATACATATTTGCTTTCGCGCCCGAATTTTATAATTCTTCATCATATTTTATCTAAAATAAGACATTGTAACAAGAAAATTGCTATTTCAAGTGTGGTAGGTATTCTAGAATCCAGCCCATGTAGTTTAAAATATACCACGTATTCATTAAAATAACACCCGAAAATTGAATGTTTATCATCTGAATGGTACAACGTTTTGGTCACTTTTGCATGTCCAATGCTTAAACCATCCATAGTATAGTTCCTAAAGCATGAATATGAATGTTTCAACAAAAATATCCATTTTAAGAATAGGTAAAATATGACTTTATTTTATAAAAAATCATATAAATATATGCTTCCGCGCCCTAAATTTATAATTCTTTATCGTATTTTAGCTAAAAGAATATATTGCAACAAGAAAATTGCTATTTCAAGTGTGTTAGGTATTCTCGAATCCAGCCTATGTAGCTTAAAATATACAACGTATTCATTAAGAACAGGTAAAATCTGACTTTATTTTTGTAAAAATTCATATAAATATTTGCTTCCGCGCCCGAAATTTATAATTGTTCATCATATTTTAGATAAAAGAAAACATTTTAACAAGAAAATTGCTATTTTAAGTGTGGTAGGTATTCTAGAATCCAGTCCATGTAGCTTAAAATATACAACGTATTCATCAAGAATAGGTAAAATCTGACTTTATTTTTGTAAAAATTCATATAAATATTTGCTTCCGCGCCCGAAATTTATAATTCTTTATCATATTTTAGCTAAAAGAAAACATTGCAAGAAGAAAATTGCTATTTCAAATGTGTTAGCACATGTAGCTTAAAATATACCACGTATTCATTAAAATGACAACCGAAAATTGAATGTTTATTATCTGAATAATACCATCCATAGTATAGATCCTAAAGCATGAATATGTAACAGGTACGGTCGCCTAGAACGAAATCTAATACCTGACATACAAGGGGTGCGTAGAAAATTTACTTGACCCAAAGTAATCCACTAATTATATTAATGCAAGACTTATTAATGATCAAGGGTAGCGACTCTCAACAATTAATATAATAAAAATATGGCGACCTCAGAGTTGCTGTGCTATCAGCCTAGGTTCAACACCTCACACTACTACTACCAAAGTAATAATGTTAATTCTACTTACTATTCATCGCTGGTCAGCCTCGGATGACGCACTTTATTAGTTTATATTATAAGACTCTACTGTTAAAAATAGTAAATGAATTAAAGTACGTAAAATTAATTAAGTTCGATCTGGACTCGGACGACGACGGCTTCAACACACAACACAAAAATATCTAAAGTCACTAAGACAATTTAGTTATCAAAATTTAGAAAGATTCGCAAGACTGTCACAAGGAGATCACTCAGATCTGTTCAGTTTGAAGTCAGCGGAGAGAATTTTTTTAGATAAAATTATGTGGAAAGAACTCCGCATAATTTTAATTCTACTTTTCCCAATAAGGGGGTGTTTCTTACACCCTCATTGGTCATTTCAATTATTCTACAGGGTTAGTTTCATTAACTGACTCCCGTCCGAGCAGCAACGCTGGAAGACGCAAAAAAATCTCTAACGGACTTTGTGAGACCTCCAAGTATTTGTCGCTGGACGCTGTCAATCATGAAATGTGATCTTAAGATTGCTTTCCCATTGTCATCTCAAAAACTGCCCTTTTCTATTTAGTTTTTAAAATTTATTGCTTCCTTAACCACATGTATTACAAAAATTAATAATTGAATGGAGTCTAAGGTTATATATGAAATAATATAAATTACCCCTAACCTTAAAATAAATTTTACATATACATATGTTTCGACAACTAAGTTGTCATCATCAGTAACAGAGTGTTTAGATTACTCAACATGTAAACCAGGCCAGAGGTCTAAACAACTCTGAGGAACAATGGGAAGGAACCGGGTTTATATAGGTTGTTGGAAGGGTGAAATACTAAGATTAAGTCATTAAGTAATTAAATCGTCCAATAGGAAGTCATATCAGCTCATATAGCGGTGAATATGGGATTGGCCCTTGGTCAGAGTTTAATGTTTTATTTTTAAATTTATATATATTTATGCTTTCATAAGCATCTAAATAATTATTTTTATTAACACTTTTTAAAAGTTTTAAATTTGATTCATTTATATTATGGTCTGTTTCAAAAATGTGTTGGGCTACGCTTGATTTTTCTGGATTTCCGCTTTTAAGGCAATATAAATGTTCCTTAAATCGAGTTTTAATTTGACGTTTAGTTTGGCCTATATATATTTTATCGCAGTCATTACAATTTACTTGATAAATTCCTGATTTATTATTATTATTTGTAATTTTATCTTTAGGGTTGCCTATAAGTGATTTTATTGTGTTGTTTGATTTAAAAGTAACTGTTAAATCTTTATTCTTAAAAATCTTATTTAAACCTCTGGAGGTATGATCATAGGGTAAACTTACGTATCTATTATTTTTAGGTTTTTCAACTGTTAAAGTGGTGTTGTTTTGTAAATATTGTCGATTTTTAAATTTTTGAATTATTTTATAAATTATGTCAATTGAAAACCCATTGTATTCATATATATATATATATACATATGTATATGTAAAATTTATTTTAAGGTTAGGGGTAATTTATATTATTTCACATGTAGTACCATTTACTTTATTGCTCTCAAATGTTCCAACGAAAGGCACTCTTAAAACCTTACAAAAATCTACATTTACAATACTATGTTTTTCTACCATTGTCCTTTTATTACGCCAGCTACAAGTACAGCTGGCATATTACTTAATTTATTTAATTTTTTTTTTATTTAATTTAATTTCCTCTAAAACGAGGAGCCGCAGAGCGAGCGTGTTACAACTTTCCCTATCCCCTTAAAATAAATTATCTTCCTGAAGGGCAAATAATTTATTATCATAACTACTTAGTATTGGTAATACCCGAGCTCCTGGGCAAAGGTCGCTGCTCTTCGGTACCTGTCCTCGACTGGAAACCGCAATGATCTTCGCCTTTTGAGCCGTTCGTCCGTAGTTCTTTCTGTGGTTACTGCTATCATTGGCCTCTGCGGGGCGCTTTTCGGGGCAGTCCTAAAACCATAACCCCACGGCAGAATCACTGGCCCTAACAATATTATAATCTAACATGCAACTTATTATACATACGATTCTTATAATACACTACAAAATGAGAATTCTAGTGTGAATAACATTATTTGCACGAACTTGTTCTTGAGGCAGTAACTTTTCTTGTACCGCAGATCTGGTACGAGAGGATCCAGCTTCTAGTGCTGCTAAACTAATTATTTCCGTTCGAGGTGCAGTTCTTGTTACATACGGTTTAATATTAATAGGGCATTTTTTATTAATCAGTATTAGTGCCAACATAATTCCTCCAATAACACCCAATATAATCGAACCATAGTAAGTAATTTCTTTATGACTTTTTCTCGTTCTTAAATTCTGGATTTCCGAATGCCAATCATTTACATCTACCCCAAGCTTAAGTTGACCTAACTTGATCGTCTTAATCAATTCATTTCCTTCGTCCTTCGATCCACCTTTATTACTAAAATTACTAACATGTGAAATATTTGTCTCCAATGGTGGTACGATAACATTATCATAATATCTCGACTGCATACTATTCGTGGTAATCGACTGAGGTAATAAAAAGTAACTCTGACTATGCGCTATACAAGTGGATGGAATATTAACAATTCCCGTTCCTTTTAAAACAACATTTGTACTATTAAATCTTTGACGATCTTTTTCACTCGGGCAACTAATTGTTAGTAAGTCCCTTTGGACACTATATATCCACGAATTACTACTTTTAGAGCGATACATAACTGATTTTGATTCTAGAACAACTTTATGTTTGCAAAGTTTACTCGCGGAGTCTGTATTACCTAAGAATAACGCGGTTAAACAAGATAACACCAAAATTTTTCTAATTGGTTTTGAAGGCGGGCAAATTTTTATAAATCCATCTCTTCACATTAATAAATCTTGAGTGTCCATTTCTATATAATACTGTCCATCTTCTGATAGTGCCAGATAATTATTTGGTGCAATGCACGGTATACATTAAAATATCGACCAGGTGCTTTTAGCGGAAAGGTAACAAAAATTCTTAGAGTTTCGTTAAAATATGCTGCTCTAACCTTCGCGATATCGTAATATAAAAATGCGTTTCTATCGAAATCAGATACTATTAGCGAGAAGCCCGTAGGTAACCGATATCTAATTGAATTTAATGCCTCCTTTAATAAACTCGGACTGATAAAGACAGGACTTAATTTTTGTAAAGCAGTTGCTTCTAAAGCATTGCCTAAATCCGAAATAACTTCTTTAACGTCATTCAATATATATTCAGCCGTTCTTAATGCCGAATTTAAATTTATACTTTGAATCAATTTTGCATCAAAATGTAAACTTTCTTTTTCTTTAAAATTCTGATCTACTTTGGGATTTAATAATGCAACAACAGTTTTTAATTTCGCAAAATTTTCTTTCATCATTTTATCGTTATCTTTTAATTTCTTTACTACGGTTACTTGCTCATTCATTACACTTAAAATACCATCCGATTTTTGATTTAACTCGGTAATTTTCTCATTAACGTCTTCTAGATCCGCATTATCTGCGGTACCGAACAAAAATTTCAAAATATTACCGCCCAAATTAATAAGACCTCGATTGCCTCTCTTTACCTCATACGGTGCAATTGTTTTATACAAATTATATAATTTCTCTTTCAATTTTGCTACATCATTGCTAATAATTCCTAACTCTCTACTTACTATATCATTTAAAGCCGTCTTGAAAGATGATTCATGTCCTCTCCAAGTCGAACGTCCAACTTCATCACATCGCGTAGAACATCTTCGAATGCCTCCGACAATCACTCAGATTGATATCCGTGGATAGGATCCAATTATCACCGATTAGCAGTACCTCTTCCTCCTTAATAAAAAAAAGTCCCTTGTCCATCCCTGGTATGGAATCTTCTGCTGTTATTGAGCCCATTAACGCGAGCAACACTAGACCTCTGAACACTGCAATCATACATGATTAACACAAGAACAAATATGTTACAATGACACTACGGATCTATATCCGACTTTTAGCTACCCATGGTTCATCAGGAACCCGACCGTAACTACGTAATGAATATCTACTTCGCGGAGTTTCGGTATTTTCACTTGGCCCGGTATTATTATTAATTATGGGTTGACTATGCACGTCCGCCTCTACATTCACGGAGACTCCGCCCGGCTCATTTAATGACTCTAAACTTACGGCTCTGCTAATCGTATTATCACTCTCTCGTTGAGTGTTATCGCTCTGACGCGGCGTATATACGTAATCAAACTTTTTCATGTCAATCACGCGTGGGACTGGACTCTTCTTTACTTCTAGAGTACTATGATTTGGTTCCACATATAATTTCAACCGATTTACATTTACTAATATTTCTTTACCTCCGTCCACGTTCTGGATCACAAAGTTTACCGGACTAGTTTGTTTATTAATTTTATACGGACCTATCCATGGCTTCACAAATTTTCTACTTAATCCCTGTTTAACTACTTCATTATGTAGAAATACTAAATCTCCAACTTAAAAATTTCGGACTGCGGTCTTTTTATTGTATTGAACCTGATTCCTACTTTGAGCTTTGCTAATTCGTTCTTTTATTATTTTATACGCGTCTTTAATTCTTTCTTCGATACTCTGACTGTAATCTGTATCAGTCTTTTTATCCAACGGTTCTATATTATCTTCAAGTGGTATCTCAAACTCCCGACCATACATTAAAAAGAATGGTGTTTCTCCCGTTGAGTTATGAACCGAATTTTTTATAGCCATTAATACGTACGAAATCCATAAATCCCAATCTTTATGATCTTTACTAATATAATGCGACATTGTATCTGAAAAAGTTCTATGAAATCGTTCAATACACCCATTTCCCATATGATGGTTGTTGTTGTTGTTGTTGTAATCGGGGGGCCTCAAAGAAGCCGCATGCACTTAGGCCTAAAGGCCCATTGTGCTACCCGAGTGTACACAGAGTCCTAACAGAGTCCCGCTGCTTCAATGAGGCTAGCTAGCCTACTGCCTGGGATGCCCTGGATGTCGCAAGGCTCTAGGAATAGAGCCTCCAGGTGTCTGTATCTGGTGCCCGTCAGAGCCACACATTCACAGAGCACATGTTCCTTAGTTTCTGCAACTAAGCTACATCTTCTGCACGACTCGTCGTCTACTACTCCGATCGTTTTCAGATGATTTCTGAGGAGATGTCCTGTAAACAAACCCACGCAAATACTAAGTTTTCTTCTATTAAGGCTAAGAAGATACTTAGCTTTCTCAGGAGATGGTCCTGGAATAAAGAGCTTTGACTGTCTCAAGCCCTGACGAGTTGACCAGTACATTTGGTGTTCACGTGTCACCCAATCCCTGATCGCTCGCTTTGCTGTGCTTCTGGGGAGTCCGAATGCTGGTTCTGGTCCAATGAGTACCCTGTCTGAGCCCTCACGAGCCAGAGAGTCAGCTTCTTCATTCCCCTCAATGCCTTGGTGACCTGGTACCCACATAAGCTTAACGATGTTACCCTTAGCGAGCTCGTCCAGTGTTTTTCTACACTCCAAGACTAACTTTGAGTCTACTCTAACGTTGTCGAGAACCTTGAGAGCCGCTTGACTGTCCGAGCAGATATATATGTGCCTACCACGGTGAGCCCTTTTGATATTTTCTTGGCAACAAATCAGAATTGCAAAGATCTCCGCCTGAAAAACAGAAGAATTTAGACCTAGTGAGAAGGACATCCTTGCTCTAGGTGATTCTCCGTAGACACCTGCACCAGCTCCTCTTTCGGTTAGAGACCCGTCGGTAAACCATACTAGCCCCTGTGGTTAAAATAGAGCTTGGGCGTTATTTCTCCAAGATTCCCTAGAAAAAGGTAATATGGAGTAATGTTTGTCAAAGATGTACACTGGGGGCATGTAATCACTCGCAGATTTGAGAATGAGAGAAGATTCTGTCAAAGTGGACAGAATCTTGCTATGTCCCTCTGTGTTGTTCCTGGTGATCCACTGGTTAGTGTGTTTTAATCTCAATGCAGCAGCCATAGCTTCTCTTTGCACACTGAGATGAAGTGGTGGAAGATTTAGCAAGGCCTCCATTGCTGCCGTTGGTGTTGTTCTCATTGCCCCGGTAATACCTAGACAAGCTATTCTTTGGATGTGATTTAGTGAAGCCCTAACTGTAGAAACGGACGTTCTGGGCCACCAAACCACAGCCGAGTAAGTAACTACAGGTCTAACCAACGCACAGTACAGCCAAAAAGCTATATATGGTTTTATTCCCCATATCTTACCTAATGTTCGTCTGCACGACCACCAAATTGCGCATGACTTCCTCACAACTGCTTCTACATGCTCTTTCCATGTCAGTTTAGAGTTTAGGGTGACACCTAGATACTTCACTGACTGTGAGAGTTGTAGCGGTTGACTGAAGAGGATGAGGTTTGGAATACAAATATTCCTCTTGTTTGTGAACAGAACTAGCTAAGTCTTCGTGGGATTGACTGATAACCCATTCTGTCGGCACCAGTTCTCTACAACATTTAGAGCCCGCTGGGTGAGCTCATACATAGTGTTTGAAAACTTACCAACAACTAGAATAGCTAAGTCATCAGCGTATCCTTGTGTATAAAATCCTAGCTCATTAAGAGCTGTTATAAGACTGTCAATTACTAAGCACCATAGCAGAGGAGATAAAACTCCTCCTTGTGGGCAGCCTCTATTGACGTCAATGTCGACTCTGATGTCTCTCAAGGTGGTTGTTGCTTTGCGTCGCGTGAGCATGGAGCGTGTCCATTCCACTAGTGTGGGTGCAATACCTCTAGCCGCAGCTGCTGCGCAAATGGATTCAGAAGAGGTGTTATCAAAAGCACCCTCGATGTCCAGAAACGTCTCCACTCTTTTTACCAAGTGGTGAAGGGCCCTTTCGGTAGATTTACCGGTCTGGTATGCGTGCTGGTTGCTGTGAAATGGTACTCGTTGTAGGACCCCGTCACGTAAGTGCCTGCCAATCAGTCTTTGACGTCCCTCCAAGACATAGGAATATATCTGTGGGCCAGACAAAATCTAAATATCTTACATAACAGTCCAGCAATTGATGCTAGCCCATTCTGCAGTAGAGCTGGAAAAATATTATCTTTTCCTGGTGATTTATAAGGAGCGAAAGTATTATTAGCCCAACACACCTTATTATAGCTTACCACTTCAGATGCGATCCTCCAGTCCTCTCGCGAAGCTCTGTGTCTCACCTCTGTATTTGTGGTAGAAGTATCGCTGACGGTTGAACCGGGGAAATGCGTTTCAAGTAAAACTTTCAACGTTTCTTTATCAGATGTAGTGTAGTCGCTGTTTGGAAGCTGCACATAGTTTAGTTTTCCTCTGGGGTCCTTTGAAAGAGACTTCTGAAGTCTCGCCGCCCGTGGCATGGATTCCATGTTCGAGTAGAAAGTTTTCCATGAGTCCCTCTTGGAATCCCTGATGAGCTTCTTGTATCTGCGTTGAGCCTGTCTGAAACCTTCCCAATCTGCAGGTAAGTTAGATCTTGTCGCCTTATTGAAAAGACGACGTATTTCCCTACGGAGTTGCGCAAGTTGGTTGTTCCACCATGGTACTCCGCTTGTCAATTTCCTCGTTTTAAGGGGGCAGTTGTCTTCATAAGAAGTTAAAATGGCCCTTTGGAAGTGCTCTAGAGCCATTTCAAGGTCTTCTATGGTTTTAAGGCTAACTGGGACTCCGCGCATTCTTCCCGACAGATCCTCTCTAAAAGAGTCCCAATCAGTGAGTCGCGGGTTCCTGTAAGTCGATGGTTCCGGCTCGGCTGCCTGCAATCTGAAACAGATATGTCTGTGATCAGATAGAGACGTCTCTGTTGACACATGCCAGTCTACTATATCACGTGATATTCTCGGAGAGCATAAGGTGATATCCAAAGTTTCACTCCTTGTACGCGTGACGAAGGTGTGACGACTACCGCGATTTAGAATTTCTAAATTCGTTGTTGATAGGTACTCGAGAAGGGCCTGTCCTCTAGGGTTTATATCCGTACTCCCCCACGTTGTGTGGTGCGAGTGAGCGTCACATCCCACAAGGAGACCTAGCCTCTTGACTCGACAGTACTCTATCAGTGCAACCAGTTCCTCTGAAGGTGGCGGTGTTGGTGAGTCATATGGGAGGTAAGCGGAGCACACGACAACCTCTCGTTTTAAATCTCCCTCCATATATTGAATCAGGACGGCCACCAGGTCCCTGAAACAGAAATTGGGCACCAAGGTCGCATTAATATGTTTTGCAACAAAAACGCATGTCCTTGGTCGTTCTTCATCAGTGCAGTTAAAAGTTGTACCAATTTTGTTATCTATACCTTTGATTTGATCCTTGTACGCCCAAGGTTCTTGAATCAGTAGTATGTGTGTGCAATTTTGACAGCTATCTGCTAATTACCGCAGAGGCAGCAGCGCAGTGTTGCAAGTTGATCTGAGTGAAGTACAGTTCTTTATCACCCATTGCTGGTTGACGGCTGTTCTCCCCGCGCCTTCTCGGGCTTTCCGAGCAGTTTTACAACCACCCTGGTCATCCCAAAGAAGGGCCGTAGATCAACGGCCTCTAGAGCCTTGCAGGAGGCAGCATCCACTCCCAGAATAAGAAGCTGCCACTTTGGAGCCTCCTCCTTCCGGTCGTAAACCCGCCACCTCAAGTCGCAGTTGGCAGCTTGCGCGTAGTTACGAGGTTTTAGGTCTGGGACCTTAGGCCTCTTCACTACCTTCTTGGCGCTTGGTGGTGTTTCCCCTATGGTTGATGGCCGTTTTCGACCACCTCTTTTTGGAGCCCTTCCACCATCGGTTTGGCCTTCACCATGAGCAGCGTTGGGTCCCTGTTCCAGAGACTCCATTGCTGCGGACTTAGCCTTCCGCTGACGCCGTTTCTCTGCGCCCGACCTGTTCCTCCTTTTGGAAGCCCTAGTCGGTTGCAGGGTTTTTCTCTCACCCGCGGGAATCGGGTTCGAGGGGTTAGGGGTGGGTGTAGGATTAGGGTTAGGGGAAGGATTAAACGACACAGACACGGAGCTAGAATAAAGAGATAAGGAAGCCATAGTGTTCCCACGAGTAGCTAGGGAAAGGGTGGTCCGCCTCCGCAGGGCCCCGCAGTACGGAGGTAAGGCTAAATACGTTGGGAGGTCGCCCGGTATCCACAACGGCATCGTTCGCGACACAATGACCACTGTGCCATTCAGCCCTCGGCACGATAGCTCACACCTTGGCTTTGGGTAGTTTATCGACCTACGCGTCTAGATCCGCCGTGTTTAGTTTTAAACAGGGGCACCTCGTGAAGGGTGGTAGCATAGGCTACTGCATGGACGGTCTTGGCATCCCCCAACGGTTCAGCCCTGGAGTCTTCCCGCTAAAGCGTTAAGATTCCTTAGTCGACCGCCCCCCCCCCCCCCATAGGATGGTACGCGGTTGTTTGTAATTATTTTATGCCGAATAAATGACACACGCTCTTAAATAGTTTTGATAAAAAGTTCGTCCCTTTGTCTGTTAAAAGCTGTTTAGGTACTCCATGCCTTGCAATAATATGCGAAACAAACACATTAGCTACTGTCTCTGCTTTATCATCAGGTATCGGTATTGCCTCGGGATTACCTCGACTGGTTCTTTCAAATGGACCTACAATGTCCATAGCCGTACGCTCAAAAGGTTTACTAAGTTCATTGAACTGTTGCAAGGGTGCTGGTCTTAGATGAGGCGAAGTTTTTCTTTCGTTACACGATAAACAACGCTCACAATATTCCTTAATCTGCTTACCCATATTTTCCCAAAATAATTTCTGTCTGCCATTTAAATGGAATATCTTTCTTTAAAAGTGTAGGTAGTGGTTTCGCTGATTCTGCGAAATCAGGTATAAACCGACAATAAAATCCTACTAATCCCAAAAATGACCTAACGTCTCTTACGGGTTTTGGTGTCGGAAATTTCTCTATTGCATCTATTTTTGACGGATCTGGTTTGACTCCTTCTGCCGAAATAATGTGACCTAAATACGCGGTTTCTCTACGTACAAATTCACATCTACTAGGTTTTAATTTTAAATTAAATTTCCGCAATCTATTAAACACGTCTTTAATTTTCATTAAATGTTCTTCTATATTATCTCCCGAAAATATGCATATATTATCTAAATAAACGTAACATTTTTCCCCAACTAATCCACTTAGTACACAATACATCAGCCTTTGAAATGTACTTGGCGCATTACATAAACCGAACGGCATTCTATTCCATTGATAATGCCCCCACGGCGAACTAAACCCAGTCTTTTCCTTATCTTCCTCGGCAATTTCTACCTGGTGGTAACCTGATGCTAAATCTAAGGTTGTAAATAAAGCAGCACCATTCATATGCAAAATTGTATCTTGCAAATTCGGCAACGGTAAGAAATCTTTCTTCGTTATTTTATTTAACTCGCGAAAGTCTACACACAGTCTAACTTTCGTCGAACCGTCCGATAGTTCTCGATTTACTAAGACAATAGGAGCTGACCAAGGTGAGTCACTCTCCTCAATAATACCGTCTTTTAACAATTCGTCAATTTGTTTTTGCAATGTTTCTTTTTGCGTGAATGGAACACGATACGGCCTTTTTGTAATTGGATGAACATCATCTGTTATAATCCGATGTTTTACTTTCGATGTACAACCTAACTTTACTCCCGGCTATATAAATATATCTTTGTATTCTAATAACACTTTTTCAACTTTTTGCCTATCGTTACTCGTAAGTGATCTAAATGAAATAAGGTTCGAAAATCTACTTCTTGTACGGATGCTATTACGCTCCTCGGTTCGCTAAACGTACTAATGTCCTCTTTGACATTTCCCTCAAAACCCACAATGGTTTTAGCAGGGATAAACACACTGTCTTGCGACACATTCATGAGTTTTACCGGTACCACGGTCTCATCACTCCTAGCAAGCACTCTAGCTGCTATAACTCCTTGAATTTCCAGTTCGACTGGAAGACACATCCTGCTTTATTTAAAACATTTAACTCAACATTCCTCTCTGCTAAGCACATAGCTTCAGACCTAGGAGGTATTGTAATATTATTTTTAATACGAACCGATCTTATGTCCTTGTTTGCATTTTCCGTACACTATTTTCAATTTTAACTTCCGAAGAAATTCCGGTAATTTCCATATTATTGCCTGAACCGTTTGAAACGACCGCATTATGGTCAACCTTAATAATTTCCTCGAAATGAACCTTTTTCAATTTATTTGTTGGCACATTTTCCTTTAACAATACATCTTCAGGGCTTGAACCTGATGCTCCATCTCTCTCTAAGCTACTGTTTTGACACGGTGAGCTGCTACCTACAAAGTTATTTTGCAATCCGTTTTTTGAATTATTTAAATTTTCATCATTTTTACGGCATGTACCTGCAGCTTTATTACTTTTGTCCCTATTCTGATAGCAACTATTAAATGCCCTTTGTATCGTTCTCGAGTCTTGCTTGGGTTGATATCTTTCCAATAATTCTCTTTTGATTACTTTCCAATCTTTCGAATCTCTAGTTTTTGAATTATTTTTAATATACCATGCCGCGTCTTCAAGTAAATTTAATTTTACTACACTAATTACATAATCTGAACTCCATTTTCCAACATTCTTACAATTCTCAATTTTGTCTATAAAATCTACTACACTTTCATCTGATTTTCCCGAAAATGTTGGAATTTTCATATTAACTCCAGATAAGGATGAAACTGCTACTAAGTAGTCTAACATCTGTTGATCATTGAATTAGAGTGAACCAGTTGTTTCACTCAAATCAGGTGAACCAGTTGTGTTCGGCATTTTACTTGCTTTACTTTATTAACAATGAAGCAATAACTACACAAAGTTCTTTATTGCTTTACACTTCTACCCACTTAGGGGCTCGGGACTACCTAACTGACCGTAATAAATCAACTCAGAATTTACTTACGTATATAAAACTCTTTTGTCGTTCTGCAAGTACGACAACTACTAATTTCCAAATAAAATGAACACAACAGGTACTTATTCTCACCAAAAGCAAATATTGACTCTACAAATACCTCAAAAATCAAAATGTAATAATAACACACAGTAGTTTATTACAATTTTGAAACTAAATTTTGTCGGTTTAAAAGGCTTAACTTGAATGAGAGGATATTGCTATTTTAAGTGTGGTAGGTATTCTGGAATCCATCCCATGTAGCTTACAATATACCAAGTATTTATCAAGAATAGGTAAAATCTGACTTTATTTTTGTAAAAAATAATATACATATTTGCTTCCTCGCCCAAATTTTATAATTGTTCATCATATTTTAGCTAAAAGAAAACATTTCAACAAGAAAATTTCTATTTCAAGTGTGGTAGGTATTCTAGATTCTAGCCCATGTAGCTTACAATATACAACGTATTCATTAAAATAACACCCGAAAATTAAATGTTTATTATCTGATTGGTCCCACGTTTTGGTCACTTTTGCATGTCCAATGCTTAAAAATATCCATAGTATAGATCCTTAAGCATGAATATGAATGTTTTAACAAAAATATTCATTTCAATAAAAGGTAAAATCTGACTTTATTTTTGAAAAAAATTATATAAATATTTGCTTCCGCGCCCGAATTTTATAATTCTTCATCGTATTTTAGCTAAAAGAATACATCGCAACAGGAAAATTGCTATTTCAAGTGTGGTAGGTATTCTAGATTCCAGCCTGTTTAGCTTACAATATACAACGTATTCATTAAAATAACACCTGAAAATTGAACGTTTATTATCTGATAGGTACCACGTTTTGGTCACTATTTCATGTCCAATGCTAAAATTATCCATAGTATAGATCCTAAAGCATGAATATGAATGTTTTAACAAAAATATCCATTTCAAGAATAGGTAAAATCTGACTTTGTTTTTGTAAAAAAATCATATAAATATTTGCTTCCGCGCCCGAATATTATAATTCTTCATCATATTTTAGCTAAAAGAAAACATTGCAACAAGAAAGTTGCGATTTCAAGTGTGGTAGGTATTCTAGAATCCAGCACTTGTAGCTTACAATATACAACGTATTCATCAAGAATAGGTCAAATCTGACTTTATTTTTGTAAAAAATCATATAAATATTTGTTTTCGCGCCCAAATTTTATAATTTTTCATCATATTTTAGCTAAAAGAACACATTGCAACAAGTAAATTGCTATTTCAAGTGTGGTAGGTATTCTAGAATCCAGCCCATGTAGCTTACAATATACAACGTATTCATTAAAATGGCAACCGAAAATTGAATGTTTATTATCTGACTGGTACCACGTTTTAGTCACTTTTGCATGTCCAATGCTTAAAACCATCCATAGTATAGATTCTATAGCATGAATATGAATGTTTTAACAAAAATATCCATTTCAAGAATAGGTAAAATCTGTCTTTATTTTTGTAAAAAATCATATAAATTCTTGCTTCCGCGCCAGAATTTTATAATTCTTCATCATATTTTAGTTAAAAGGAAACATTGCAACAAGAAAATTGCTATTTCAAGTGTGGTAGGTATTCTAGAATCCAGCCCATGTAGCTTACAATATACAACGTATTCATCAAGAATAGGTAAATCTGACTTTATTTTTGTAAAAAATCATATAAATATTTGCTCCCGCGCCCGAATATTATAATTTTCATCATATTTTAGCTAAAAGAAAACATTGCAACAAGAAAATTTCTATTCCAAGTGTGGTAGGTATTCTAGAATCCAGCCCATGTAGCTTACAATATACAATGTTTTCATCAAGAAAAGGTAAAACCTGATTTTATTTTTGTAAAAAATCATATCAATATTTGCTTCCGTGCCCGAATTTAATTTTTTTTTCATATTTTAGCTAAAAGAAAACATTCGAACAAGAAAATTGCTAATTCACGTGTGGTAGGTATTCTAGAATCCAGCCCATGTAGCTTACAATATACAACGTATTCATTAAAATGACACCCGAAAATTGAATGTTTATTATCTGATTGGTACCACATTTTGGTCGCTTATGCTATCCAATGCTTAAATCCATCCATAGTATAAATCGTAATGCATGAATATGAATGTTTTAAGAAAGATATCCATTTCAAGAATACGTAAAATCTGACTTAATTTTTGTAAAAAATCTTATAAATATTTGCTTCGTCAACCAAATTATATAATTTTTCATAATGATTTAGCTAAAAGGAAACATTGAAACAAGAAAATTTCTATTTCAAGTGTGATAGGTATTCTAGAATCCAGTCCATGTAGCATACAATATACAACGTATTCATCAAGAAATGGTAAAATCTGACTTTATTTTTGTAAAAAATTATATAAATATTAGCTTCCGCGCCCGAATTTTATAAAGTTTCGTCAGATTTTAACTAAAAGAAAACATTGCAACATAAAAATTGCTATTTCAAGTGTGGTAGGTATTCTAGCATCCAGCCCATGTAGCTTACAATATATAACGTATTCATTAAAATGACACCCGAAAATAGAATGTTTATTATCTGATTAGTACCACGTTATGGTCACTTTGGCATGTCCAATGCTAAAATTATCCATAGTATAGATCCTAAAGCATGAATATGAATGTTTTAACACAAATATCCATTTTAAGGAAAGGTAACATCTGACTTAATTTTTGTAAAAAAATCCTATAAATATTTGCTTGCGCGCCCGAATTTTATAATTCTTCTTCATATTTTAGTTAAAAGTAAACATTGCCACAAGAAATTTACTATTTCAAGTGTGGTAGGTATTCTAGAATCCAGCCCATGTAGCTTACAATATACAACGTATTCATCAAGGATAGGTAAAATCTGACGTTATTTTTTTTAAAAATCATATAAATATTTGCTTCCTCGCACGAACTTAATAATTCTTCAACATATTTTAGCTAAAAGAAAACATTGCAACAAGAAAACTGCTATTTCAAGTGTAGTAGGTATTCTAGAATCCAGCCCATGTAGCTTAAAATATACAACGTATTCATTAAAATGACACCCGAAAATTTTATGTTTATTTTCTGATTGGTACCATTTTTGGTCACTTTTGCATGTCCAATGGTTAAAACCATCCATAGTATAGATCTTAAAGAATGAATATGAATGTTTTAACAAAAATATCCATTGCAAGAATATGTAAATCCGACTTTATTTTTGTTAAAAATCATATAAATACTTGCTTCCGCGCCCGAATTTTATAATTTTCCATCTTATTTTAGCTAAAACATAACATTGCAACAAGAAAATTGCTATTTCAAGTATGGTAGGTATTCTAGAATAAAGCCAATTTAGCTTACAATATATAACGTATTCATTAAAATGACACCCGAAAATTGAATGTTTATTATCTGATTGGTACCACGTTTTGGTCCCTTTTGCATGTCCAATGCTAAAATTATCCATAGTATAGATCCCAAAGCATGAATATGAATGTTTTAACAAATATATCCATTTTAAGAATAGGTAAAATCTGACTTTATTTTTGTAAAAAATCATATAAATATTTGCTTCCGCGCCGGAATTTTATAATTCTTTATCATATTTTAGCCAAAGAAAACATTGCAACAAGAAACTTGCTATTTCATGTGTGGTAGGTATTCGAGAATCCAGCCCATGTAGCTTACAATATACGACGTATTCATTAAGAATAGTTAAAATCTTACTTTATTTTTGTAAAAAATCATATAAATATTTGCTTTCGCGCCCGAATTTTAAAAGTCTTCATCATATTTTAGCTAAAAGAAAACATTGCAACAAGAAAATTGCTATTTCATGTGTGGTAGGTATTCTAGAATACAGACCATGAAGTTTACAATATACAACGTATTCTTTAAGAATAGGTAAAATCTGACTTTATTTTGGTAAAAAATCATATAAATATTAGCTTCCGCGCCCAAATTTTCTTCATGATATTGTAGCTGAAAGAAAACATTGCAACAAGAAAATTGCTATTTCAAGTGTGGTAGGTATTTTAAAATCCAGCCCATGTAGCTTACAATAAACAACGTATTCATCAAGAAAAGGTAAAATCTGACTTAATTTTTGTAAAAAATCATATAAATATTTTCTTCCGCGCCCGAATTTTATTATTTTTCATCATATTTTAGCTAAAGGATAACATTGCAACAAGATAATTGCTATTTCAAGTGTGGTAGGTATTTCGAATCCAGCCCATGTAGCTTACAATATACAACGTATTCTTCAAGAAAAGTTAATATCTGACTTAAGTTTTGTAATAAATCATATAATTATTTGCTTCCACGCCCGAATTTTATAATTCTTCATCATATTTTAGCAAAAGAAAACATTGCAACAAGAAAATTGCTATTTCAAGTGTGGTAGGTATTCTAGAGTCAAGCCCATGTAGCTTACAATATACAACGTATTCATTAAAACGACACTCGAATATTGAATGTTTATTATCTGATTGGTACCACGATTTAGTCACTTTTGCATGTCCAATGCTTAAAACTATCCATTGTATAGATCCTAAAGCATGAATATGAACGTTTTAACAAAAATATCTATTTCAAGAATAAGTAAAATCTGACTCTATTTTTGTAAAAAATCATATAAATATTTGCTTCCGCGCCGAAATTTTATAATTCTTCATCATATTTTAGCTAAAAGAAAACATTGCAACAAGAAAGTTGCTATTTCAAGTGCAGTAGGTATTCTAGAATCCAGCCCATGTAGCTTATAATATACAACGTATTCATCAAGAATAGGTAAAATCTGCCTTTATTTTTGTAAAAAATCATATAAATGTTTGCTTCCGCGCCCGAATTTTATAATTCTTCATCATATTTTAGCTAATAGAAAACATTGCAACAAGAAAATTGTTATTTCAAGTGTGGTAGGTATTCTAGAATCCAGCCCATATAGCTTACAATATACAACGTATTCATCGAGAATAGGTAAAGTCTGACTTTATTTTTGTAAAAAATCATATAAATATTTGCTTCCGCGCCCGAATTTTATAATTCTAAAAAATTAAATGTTTATTATCTGACTGGTACCACGTTTTGGTCACTTTTGCATGTACAATGCTTAAAACCGTCCATAGTATAGATCCTAAAGCATGAATATGAATGTTTTAACAAAAATATCCATTGCAAGAATATGTAAAATCTGACTTTATTTTTGTAAAAAATCATATATATATTTGCTTCCGTGCCCGAATTTTATAATTCTTCGTCATAGTTTAGGTAAAAGAAAACATTGCAACAATAAAATTGCTATTTCAAGTGTGGTAGTTATTCTAGAATCCAGCCCATAGAGCTTATAATATACCACATATTCATCAAGAATAGATAAAATCTGACTTTATTTTTGAAAAAAATCATATAAATATTTGTTTTCGCGCCCGAATTTTATAATACTTTTTCATATTGTAGCTAAAAGAAAACATTGCAACAAGAAATTTGCTATTTCAAGTGTGGTAGGTATTTTAGAATCCAGCCCATGTAGCTTACAATATACAACGTATTCATTAAAATGACACCCGAAAACTGAATGTTTTTTATCTGATTAGTACCACGATTTGGTCACTTTTGCATGTTCCATGCTTAAAACCATCCATAGTATAGGTCCTAAAGCATGAAGATGAATGTTTTAACAAAAATATCCATTTCAAGAATATGTAAACTCTGACTTTATTTTTCTAAAAAATCATATAAATATTTGCTTCCGCGCCGGAATTTTATAATTCCTAATCATATTTTAGCCAAAGAAAACATTGCAACAAGAAAATTGCTATTTCAAGTGTGGTAGGTATTCTAGAATCCAGCCCATGTAACTTACAATATACGACCTTTTCATCAATAATAGGTAAAATTTGACTTTATTTTTGTAAAAAATCATATAAATATTAGCTTTCGCGCCCGAATTTTATAATTCCTAATCATATTTTAGCTAAAAGGAAACATTGCAACAAGAAAATTGCTATTTCAAGTGTGGTAGGTATTCTAGAATCCAGCCCATGTAGCTTACAATATACAACGTATTCATTAAAATGACACCCGAAAATTGAATGTTTATTATCTGATTGGTACCATGTTTTGGTCACTTTTGCATGTCCAATGCTAAAATTATCCATAGTATAGATCCTAAAGCATGAATATGAATGTTTTATCAAAAATATCCATTTCAAGAATAGGTAAAATCTGACTTTATTTTTGTAAAAAATCATATAAATATTTGCTTCCGCGCCCTTATCCCCTTTAGGGGTGCACTCTTCAGTTCAACCCTCGTCCCCTTTAGGAGTACACTCTTTACTTCACCCTCTCGTCCCCTTTAGGGTGTACTCTCCACTTTGGTTTGTATTGCCCCCTGGGACGCACTCTCCACTTCAGTTTGTAGTGCCTATGGAGGGTGCACTTTCCACATTAGAATGGAGTGCCTATGGAGGTGCACTTTTTACATTATAATGGAGTTCTTATGGAGGTGCACTCTCCACTTCAATTGAAGGTGCTTATGTAGTGCACTCTCCACTTCAGTTATGAGTGCCTTTTGTGGGTGCACTCTTCACTTTAGATAGAAGTGCCTTTTGTGGGGTTGCACTCTCCACTATACTCCACTCTAGTTGGCAGTCCCCAGGTTAAGAATCTGGATCCGGGATCTATTTCGTCGCGCGCGTGAAATATGAATTTTTAAGATTTTTGATCTGGGATCTGGGTCTGGAATCTGGAATATGAATTTTTATGATTTTTGAGCTGGGATCTGGATCTGGATCTGGGATCTGGTTATGGGATCTGGGATCTGGGATCTGTTTGTATATATTATACTATGATTTATGGTAAATACTGGGGGTGAGTTTGAATAAATGAAAAAAAAATACATTTTATATATTTATTTATTTATTTATTTGCGTAAAAATAGTATTATAAATATCTTAAAAACAACAATTACAATTATTCATATTTGTACATAAATTTAATTTGGTTAATATATATATATATATATATATATATATATATATATATATATATATATATATATAACACAATTACATCGTCAATAACAGAAAGATTTACATAATATGCGTGCCATTCCATCAACTTGTACTTTAGGTATAAGGAAACATTTTAGTTCACAACAATATTCTTCGTTTGTGGTAAATTCTGTGTTGGCGGCTGAGGTGGTTGCAGTGGCGATGTTGTTTGTTTGATTATGAATAAATTCACATAAATAATTATATTTTTGATGTTCTTTTAAAGGGTCATCTCCCTGTATCCAGTTGTATAGTTCAATAGTACAGAAAGCACAGCGAGCAATGTCAAGAAAGCCTACGTAATAGATTCCAGCTTTTGCTAGATGTATTGGATTTATGAATTTATTTGGCCAGCCGTTAAATGTAGCCAAACGTGCTTCTTCATTTGTCATATCATTTTTGATTTGATGTAGAATCTGCATAGCCTGTACAAATAAGAAATAAAATAGTTAATAATAAAAACAACGTATAGTAAATATATATATATATATATATATATATATATATATATATATATATATATATATATATATATATATATATATATATATATATACTTTGAAATTTAGTTTGTTGATCAACTGTATAATCTGAAAAAATAATAATAAAATAAAAATAAAAATAATAAGAATTTTAAATTATATTTACTTCGTAACTTGGCTTGCTATACGATGTAATTTGCATTCTGGCTGTTGTGGACTACTGTGTGTTTTAAATACTGAGTTTGTTTTATATACTACAAAATGTTGTATATTATTCAGAAGAAAAATATAATTAACCATATTTTTTTCTATAAATACGTTATGAAAAACCATGAATTCCTGTATACAAGTTAGTTGGGTACACGTGTTAATCAGTACAAAACTAATGAACCACATACAAGTTGATATTTCATAAAATTATCAAAACCATGAATTCCTGTTTACAACTTAGTTTGATAGAGAGAAAAAATAATAAACCACTGAGATTATATATGTATATAAAAACTTGTAAAGACAAAAACAAAATTGACAGTCGTAGCAGTGGAACGAAGAGATTTCTACAAACATATTCAAGGTATATTTTTTTTATTACTTTATTCTTTTACAAACACATTTAAGTCATATTTTTATATATATATATATATATATATATATATATATATATATATATTTATATATTTAGGAAATAAACAAAATATGAAATATATCGTAGATATACAAGGATTCTATATTAACGAATTTATCTTTAAAGAAATAACAGTGCTTGACGAAAATAATATATCAGAACATTTTATTTTGAATCCCTCGTATCCGTGGACATATTTAAATAAAAAACAAAAACATGGTGTACTCTTGTTGCAGAACAATTTCCACGGACTTGATTGGCATGATGGTTATGTGAATTATTTTGAATTTCATCAAAATATACTACCTACCATGCTAAAAAATGCAACCATAACATATGTAAAGGGGGATCAGAAAAAAACATTTCTATCATCATTAAATATAAATTGTATAATTATAGACACCAGCACTAAAACATTGTAAAATTGAACAAAAACGTATATTTCATAAAAACAATTACGTTTGTTCAACACAAAATGTCTATAAAATATATGAATACTTAAAACATAATAAAATGTTTTAATAAAATACATTTGTATTATTTATTTATTTTTATGTATTTATTAAGAAAAAAAACAACTGAAGTCTACATAGTTTCCACAGATTACAATATAGTAAATTAATTACATAATGAGTGCATTAGTAGAATTTTTAGAAAATAATGTCAATTTAATATTACAACAGTGATAACAGTAGTGATAAAAATAATAGTAGTATTTAAGACACAGAGAATTCAAGTTAATGAACGGATAATCATATTATAATAATCGGCTAACTAGCTTTTTATATTTTACGATTTTTAATGAAAATGGATCTATATCATTTAAATTATTATTATAAAGTATCATGAGTCTGTTTATTGGCGCATATGCAAGAAGATTAGAATTGTATTTGTGAATCATAAATAATTGTTTTTTTCGTACTGTTTTTTGTGGTACATGAAAGTTAAAGTTTTGTAAACATGATTCAATCTTGTATTGATTATTTAAAATTTTGAACAAAGTGATTGCATCATATAAACTTCGTCTAAATTCTAATGTTTCAAGTTCCAAGATTTATCAACCCTTTTTTTAATTCCTTTTATTTTAACATACATATAAATAAATATTATGAGTTTAATGATTTGTTATATTTCCTAACTGAAAAATATATGTATTTGAACAATGAATAATTTGAAAGATAATAATTTGTTTTATTTCAACAGATATAATCATTCATTCAATATGAATGCAACAGATGAACAATTACACTGTGATTCAGAGATGGAACCATTGTTATGTAAAAGTCCTAATAGATTTGAACATTGCCAATTCAGTATCATGATATGTGGCTTACGTATAAGAAAGCTGAAGCTTCCTTTTGGGTAGCTGAAGAGGTCGATCTTTCAAAAGATTTACATGATTGGAATAATAAACTCAATAATGATGAGAAATATTTTATTTCACATATATTAGCATTTTTCGCAGCTTCAGATGGAATTGTGAATGATAATCTTGTTGAAAGATTCAGTCATAAAGTACAAGTAACGAAAGCACGTTGCTTTTATGGTTTACAAATTGCAATTGAAAATATTCACTCTGAAATGTACAGTTTACTTATTGACACATACATTGAAAACTCTGAAGAGAAGCAATTATTATTTAATGCAATAGAAACAATTCCATGTGTGAAGAAGAAGGCTGATTGAGCTTTAAGATGGATATCAAGTACATCTACATTTGGTGAAAGAATTGTAGCGTTTGTAGCCGTTGAGGGAATATTTTTTTCGGGTAGTTTTGCTGCTATTTTTTGGTTAAAAAGTCGAGGATTAATGCCAGGACTAACATTCAGCGATGAACTAATATCACGTGATGAAGGTCTACATTGTGATTTTGCATGCTTAATGTTTAAACATTTACAACAGAGACCATCTTATGAAAAAATTGTTGAAATTATCCGTGATGCAGTTACTATAGAACAAGAATTTCTTACAGAAACATTACCTGTACGTTTGTTAGGAATGAACTGTGAACTAATGAGTCAATATATTGAATTTGTTGCTGATAGATTACTCTTAGAGTTAGGATTTAAAAAGCTATATAATTCTAAAAATCCATTTAGTTTTATGGAGTTAATTTCACTAGAAGGTAAAACTAATTTTTTCGAAAAGAAAGTTGGTGAATATCAGAAATATGGAGTTATGAATAAGATTGATGGTGTTTTTAGAACAGATGTAGATTTTTAAATATTTATAATAAATGTGTAATAATGGAGAAAAATATTAAAAAAGTTTGTTTTAATGATAAAGTAATAGTATATTACCTTAATGTGTGGCAGTTTGCTTCACAGAATGCACGTAAAGGAAATTGGGAAATGTATTTACGTGATAGGGAAAGATTTCAACAAAGGATTAAGAGATTTGAATTATTATACAAAAATATTTTAAAATTAAATATTATAATATTTATTATGTGTATATATATTTACAATAATTTTTATTATTATGTATGTGTGTATATATTTACAACTTAAAATATATTTTATCGCTCTCCCACACTGTTGCATAGTTCTAATTTTCTTAGTTCTGTAACAAAAGAAGAAAAATAAATAAATAAATAAAAAAAAACAAACAAAAATTTACTTATGCACACAAATGGATGATGATACCCCATCATCATCATCATCATCATCATCATCATCATTGTTATCGTTTAAAGTCATTTGATGCATTCTTTTTGTTAATTTTTTTTCTTCCTCCTCTTCATCTTCTTTTCTTTTGTTATTTGAAATATCTACTTCCATCATATCCACAATTAGAATTTTTTCCTCATCATAATCATCATTTTATAATTTGACATTATCTATGATACTGAAAATTATTATAATTATTAAAATAATAACAATAACATAAACAAATTATTACCTATCAATATTGTCTTTGTTGACTGTTTCTAGAATTTTAAATATTTCCTCATCATCTTCTACTGATGATATATTATTTTGTATTATTACATCATCTTTACATTTGAATATTTCTGTTTCGATTTTATCTAATTTTAAAAATATTTGTTGTTTAAAAATATTTTGTTCTTCATTCTGTTTCATTAAATCATTTTCTAGACGATCCAGTTTTTTATAAATTTTTAATAATAAATGTTTGCTAAATGTGTCTATTCTCTCTATCTATTAAACATAAATATTTAAATTAAAATTTTGATATAAAGACAAAAGATTCTACTTACAGTTTTTTACACAAACCACACAAACACACACAGAATTTTTAGAACTGTAATGAGTAATAGAAGGAGAAAATTTGCACTTTTAAAGCAAATTATATCTCTTGTGGTTAGTGTTATCAGAAGCACGGAGTGGTGGAATAAACTTTTTTAAAGATTTTTTTACTTTAATATGTTATCAATGTACATAAATATTAAATTAGAAGACTAATTATTTATAAAAATAGGAAAATAGGTAGAAAACAGGTACAATAATGATTGAACAAACAAAGATAAATCAAATTGTCCTGCCTTTACAAGTTTATTGGTAAATTCATTAAACAAATAGTAATTTTTGTTTTTGAAAAAATAGATTAGCCCATCGGTGTAACGAAATACTCCATCAATATTTGTAGGTATTTCTAGAAATTTCTTATAAACATATGAATTTTCTTTAATAGCTAAATTACATTCGTTTAATTCAGAACAAAATGTATTACTATAAAAAATAAATGTATGACCTTGATATGAATTGAATGTACCTGTAATATTATTTATATTTGGTAAGGATATATAATTTTCTATTTCAAATGATGGAAACTTAATATTATAAATTTTATCAGCAACAATTACAATATTACCGTTTGGTCTCTGATAAATTGCTGAAATGTCACTAAAATTTTTTAAAACGGTATCCATGTTTTCAAATGAACAGGTTTGTAATTAAAAGTATTATCTAACAAATTTTTTATCCATACCCATACATTATATATTATATATAAATTTTCTTTAATAACTAAAAATTTATTTAATTTTTCATTAATGTTGCAAATATTTAGTATTTTAGTGTCATCTTCCTCCTCATCGTTCTTCGTTGTTTGTGTAGTAACAGGAGTAGTAGTAGTATACTGCATGATTTTTGTTGTATTTAATATTTTAGTAAAACGAGTACCATATAAACTCTGAATTATCTTTTGGTCTATATTACTTAATACAGGTGTATTATTATGATTATTATAAAGCATATTATAATTATATGTAGGATACATAATTGATTCTTCATCATATATGTGTCCTAAACCGATAGCATGCCCAATTTCATGCACTGCAACTTTAAAAAATTTATAATAATCGTTATCTGAATAACGTAACTCATAATCCCAATTTTCATATATGTCAAAATGAATTTCTATAGGTGATTGTTGATAGTTAGGTAAATTTGCATGTGCTAATACTTTCCCACGTCCATCGAAAACATCAGGGCAATATTGATAACTATTTGCTTTTAAATGTTTTCCTCTTCCAAATGAAATATGTATATTTGGATTGTAAATATCTCTAGTAAAATTTATATCTGCTACTTTAGACCACATTTTAAAGGCTTCTTCTAGTAAATAGTTTTGTCGTGCAGACATATGATATGAATTCCATCTTACTAATTTATTATGCCATTTTATGTTATTATTAAGAGCGTGTAAATTATCTGGAACACCACATCTTGGACGTTGCATAAATGTTAATGTTTCATTGTTCATTGTTCCATTTCCAGGTAAACCAAATTTTTGTTGATATAAGTTTAAAGCATGTTTGTACTCAAATGATTCCAAATTCGAACTATTTTCATTGGTGAAATTTAAGTTACCATAAATATTCAAATATACTATGATTTCAGTTTCGTCAAATGTGTAAACATATTGTGTAAATAAAATAAGTATTAAAAAGAGCACCTTCATATTACAACAGTTAATAAATAACTAAAGTATTTTTTCAAAAACATATCTTTTAAATAGTTTTAACAATACCTGTCAATGGGGTGTACTCAACTAATTTGTCATGTAATATTAAACAGTATGCTATTGTTGAAGCTGGGAATATTTCCATTGCTTCAAATTGTAATTTAATATTAACCGTAGACGATTTAAGTTTCTCACTTTGTTTTGAGCAGTCAATTACAATTAAAGGTGCAGTTTCCTTAAAAGATTTCCTATTTAGTAAGGGGTAACTAGTTTCATTATAATATGACGCTTGAAACTTAGTATACATTTCATATAGTATTAAGTATTGATTCTTTTCAAAATTCATGTTTTCATAGGGGTACGTTTCAGAGTTTAGAATTAACTTGATATTTCTAATTTTACAATGATTAAATTTGCTAATATCGGCATTAAACTTATTTCTATAATCTGTTTGAAAACCAATAATAACATATCGAGGAGTTTCTAATTGACTAGATGATTTTATTTGCCATGTTTGTTGTGATGTAACTTGTAACACTGGAAACTCATGTAAATCCCAACTTCTAAATGGAATATATAAGGAGTTATTTTTGTTATTAACAATTTTTAATAAATTCAATTTTTCCTCATCATTTGGATAAATATGTTTGATACGCCACTGTATTTTATTTATCTTAATTTTTAATTCTTGTTGACTAATATAGACGTTCCTGTCATTTCTAGCACTTATTAAAACAAGTTCTTGCTTGGCATTCACAATAACTTTCTTCAAATCTTCTGCGAAACCCAAAAGCAGTTTTAGAGGTATCGAAACTATGAATTCTCTAGTGTCATTAATAATATTGTCGTTGTACCATCCAGCAGTTTCATATATTAATTTTTCATTAGAATTCATTGAAACATATCGTATTTCGTCAAACAGGTGTGCAAAACCGTTATTAGCTAATTTAGCCTTGATAGGAGTTTTTCCATCCTTTTCTAAAAATTTTCCTTCTATTACAATGTAACTATCGTGGGGTACTGTGTAAATATCTTGATAATGTATAGGTATTCGAATTTCATCATTGTTCTCATACTGTGTGGGTGCATATGGATCATAAGTATGTAATTCTTCACGCCTAATAGCTGTACTGAATCTCACTTCCTCGTTGATGTTTAATAGTTCATTCATTGTTCTTTTTCTGTTTTTTTCTTTAGTTTTAAACCGAGTGATTGCAGAAAGTTTATATTTTTACGTGTTAACGAGTATGCAGTTGACAATGAATTGAATTTATTTGAACTTTTCTTCTTATTATATACTTTACAGGTATTAAAATTAATACCCATAATTTATACTTTTTTAAATGCAATCTGATTGTAACTTTTTCACCCCTAAAATCTACCAATTGTCCGTTTTGATCAACAACACGTAAAGTTATGTTGTTTATAGTTCGAACGTTCACAGGTAAATAAATAATATTTCCTGGTTTTCTATTATTTTCTAGCCTGGGGGGACGGAAAGATTGAACTCATGAATTGTGTGAACTAATTCGTTATTTCTATATGCTCCAGTAACAATATTACACTCAATTGTTATTGTATTTACTTTCATTATGCTAACAGGAAAATCAGAAGTATGAATTACATTTGGTATCAGTTTTCGTTTGGAAAAACCCAGTAATTCACGAATACTATCATGGGGTTCGAAATTTATTTCACAGGTAGATGCAATTTCACATTTTAAAGTAGTAGTGTTAGCCTTAATTGTTAGTAAATTTTCTTTTTGTCTTTTCTTAATTTCATTCTGATAAAAAAATCTACACTTAGTATATTTGATTTTCCCGATAATGTTATCGTTCTCGACATTTTGAGTAAAATAAATTAAACTAAAGTGTTTATTGTTTATATAGAAATTTTAAACATAAATGATCACATTTAAATGAATCATAACTTTGATCAGTATTGTAATTGTATTTTATTTTTACATTATTACCAAAGTATTTTATTAATCCAAGGGGTGGGGGTAATTTACCAAAGCTATCATAATACATAACAGAATTTCCATTTTTTCTATAAGCAACCCAATGAGTTCCAGATCCATCAAAATTATCTAAATTAATTATAGCGTTTTCATATTTTAATGGTTTTTTAGGTAATTTATTGCGCATGTAAATACCACGAAAATTTGGAATTTTCTGTGTGTACTTTAATAAATCGTGATTTGTCAACGCACGATTAGGTAATTTTTTTAATGTTTTTTTTTCTTCCTTCTCTTTTGGGGTTTTTTTTTAGAATGACTACTACCATATTTATAGGGTTTCAAATATAATCCTGAACCACCCAACATTTTTTTCACACCATGCGATGCAACACCAGTGGCGGCACCCGCCAATATTGCCTTACCAATTAAGGGTAATAACGGACCCAGTAATGGTAAAAATCCTCCCGTTTTTACCTGCTTTCTGCGTTTTGCACTACTTTTACGTTTATTACAACCCATTCCAAATTTTCTCTTTAATTTCATAGAATTCTTTACAATCCAAGCTGCACGCTTTTCACCTGAAGATGCACTTTTTGATTTAATTCTTGATATCGCAGCTTCTTGTAATATTTTATCTGCTATATGCCGATCTTCTAAATTATTAATTTTAGAATATGCTATATCATGTTGTTTACAGGCTGCATCCAAAGCATTAATACCTGGATCACCTCGGGTTAATCGTTTTTGTAAATTTATACCAGGTCCGCAATATTGGTATCCAGGTATGTGTAATTCAAAAGGTAATTTATTTATAACAGAATTGATTAAACCCTGTCCGCTCTGATGTGTAATCATGAAGAGTTACAAATCAAATCAATATAAATAAAGAAGTTTTCTTCTATTTATATCAATTATGTAACATACCTCTAAACAGAATGCATTTCAAACACCAAAATAAAAGTTTAAACGTTGATAATTTTGATATAAACACCAATAACATTAATAAAAAACATGGTGATTTATTACCAAATACTATTAGATGTATAATTTGCGGTCCCTCTAATTGTGGTAAAACAAATGTCATTCTAAGTTTATTTACTAATAAGAATGGATTAAAATTTGAAAATATTTACTTATACTCAAAGTCACTAAATCAACCAAAATATAGATTTTTAGAAAATTGCATATCACGTGTTAAAGGTATAAGATTTTTTCCCTATACAGATAACAGTGAAATTGTTAAACCGCAAGATTCAAAACAAAATTCTATTTTCATATTCGACGATATTGCATGTGATAAATGAGACTGCATGAAAGAATATTTTAGTCAAGGACGTCATAATTCATTTGATTGTTTCTATCTTTGTCAGACATATGCTCGTATACCTAAACATTTAATACGAGATAATGCAAATTTAATAATACTTTTTAAGCAAGATGAAAAAAATTTACAACATGTGTATTCGGATTATTGTAATACTGATATGACTTTTCAAAAATTTAAAGATTTTTGTTCTTACTGTTGGAATAAGAAGTACGGATTTGCTGTTATCGATAAAGATAGTGATTTGTTAAACGGTCGTTATAGAAACGGATTTGATAGTTTTCTGAAAAAAATTGAATATGCACTATAAAAGTTATATATATGATATATTGTACTTAGTTACATAATAAACATTACCAAGTAAAGAACTAAACAAAGAATGGAGAAAAGTAAGCAAGATACACTTAAAAAAATTATACGTGTAAGTAAGGATATAAGAAGTAAATATCAAAGTTTAAAACGAGGTCAAGTTGAATCTGAGCATGAGCTTGCCAAAACATTCAAGCCAATCACAGAACCTTTAGAAGAATTAGTTAAAAAGAACAAATAAAATTAGAATTACCAGATAACGTGTCACCTGTAAAACAATCACCTGAAAAAAGTCATGAAGATACATTTTATTCTACATTTACACCTACAAGAAGTTCTAAAAAACGTAAAGTGAGCAGGACACCTTTTCAAACACCAAGGACAACACCATTTGTACTTGACAGCGAAATTATAGCGGAAAATCTATTGAAACACGTGAAGAATTGAAAGATTTGTTGGGTAACATTGCTGCAGAATATTTTAAATTCTACTTAACTTGAAATGATAGAGATAAGGATAATATTTATGGGATTCGTCGAACTTCAAATGGAGATTGGATGATTGGAAATTCAAAAGTTGAAATTGACAATAATGATTTAAAGATAAAAGATAAATGGTATGAAGGTACACCTGGTCTATATGAGTTGCTTTTCAAATAAAATTAAAAAAGTTATACTGAAGAAGACCAAAAAAATTACATTGATATAGTTCTAAGTACAAGTGCACACAGATATGGTTATAATGAGTTTAATAGACTTAACAATAATCGAAGTATAAAATACAGAGATATTATTAAACCCGCCATTGAAGCGGGCGGTGGAGGCGAGAAAATTAGGAGTTATTCTCTTACAGACACTACTACAGGATATGGCATTTTACCAAAATATTTGAGTGTTACACCCAATCACCGTGAATATATTTATTGGGATAATCCCAACGAACTTGTTGAAAGACTGCAATTGTTAATTTCTTCCAAAGAGGCTGGTCACACAGGACATGATAATGAAATTTTATCAATTATAAAAGAGTTGCGTGAAGCTAATATAATTGAATAGTTGCTGTTACACAGTGTGTATATGTACAGTTATACTTATAGCAATGAATAAAAACAAAGAATTATTATCAAAAATTGATAATTATTTATTAAACCTTAAACATTTAAAATATATAACTGAAATGTATTGTATAACTCAAGGGATAACACAACTTTATTTAGAACATAATAATACTAATAATAAAATGGTAAATAAATCGTTTAAACAAATATGTGAAGAAATTAAACCAATTCTGTTAAAAATCGAAGAATTAAAACAGTATATGGAAGACTTTATAAGAATAATAAATTTAAACTACAATAAATGTAATAAAACAAAAAGTTATAAAAGGAAACGTGAACATAACGAACATACAATAATAAAAAAACGCATAAGAAATTATTAAATAATATCATGTATAAATGTAGCTTGTTAAAAATAATCAGAAATGTGTGGTTCACTAAAATTGTAGCTTGTTAAAAATAATCAGAAATGTGTGGTTCATTAGTTTTCCTTTGATTAACACGTGTTCACAACTAACTTGTAAACAGGAACCTGAGGTTTGATAAAGTATTTACAGAAAAAATATGGTTAGTTTTTTTTCTCTACTAATTAACATAAACTAACATAAAATGTGTGCCTAAAGCTAACATTTCATTATAACAAGAACTGAACAGCTACCGTTGTCGTTGCTGATTTCTCCAGTTACTACAAACAAAAGAAGGGTAAGTAATATTTGTATATTTATATTAAATTTATATTTTATAATGTATATTTATATTAAATTTGTTCTTTTCTTATTAGAAATAATGGATTCTGCTGCGGCTGTTGAGAAGCTAAATCTCCTTGGACGATATCCAAGCAAAAATATAATAAAAATAAAAGACTTAGAAGAAAATACACCATACTTCATTAAAGAAGCTCGCTATGTGTTTACAAAATTTGGACGCTCGATACTACTAGACATGGGTGAATTCATAATATTTCTACCAAAACGTTTCAACACGTTGGAGATAGATGAAGTGGAGTCGTTGTTCCCAACACAATATTTGTTTGTACGCAAAAATGAGCTAGATAACATTGAGATTTTCTTCAAAACTAAAAATGAAATGGATTATAATAAAATGTAACAGAATGTTTTTATAAAAATACATTTATATATCATTTTTACATACATACATATAGGTACATAATGTAATATTTTTACAAAATAATAATAAAATATATATATACAATTTATTTTTATTATTTACTCTTGAATATTTCTTTAACATTGTCACTTATACTAATAGCGTCATTAATTGCATCATTAATAGAGATTTTAATATTACGAATGTTGTTACTGTTTTTAAATTCATTATCATTAATATTACGTATGTTGTTGTTATTATTTTTACATTCAATAATTTGATTTTTAATTTCGTTAATTTTAATTTCAATCTCTTTAAATAAAACTGTTGCAGTGAAATATACTTGTATACTTTTATTAATATTTTGTTGTAAATTTTTCATATTGTTTATAATATTTGTAATTTTATTGATTTGACTTTGAATTTCTTCTTTTATTTGATTTTTTGCAGTGACATGTTGTTGTATTTAGTGTTCATTTTTGTTAATCATGTGCATGTTAGTTTTTATGGTGTTTTCAATTCCATTGATTTGACTTTGAATTTATTCTTTCATTTGATTTGTTGCAATGATATGTTGTTGTGTTTGGTTTCTAGAACTTTTCATATATGTTTCTTGCATTTGAACATTAGCTTCAAAATTATTTATAATTCTATTGATTTTATCATTTGTTATGGTGATTTTTTCTTGTAAAGTTTTATTTACATTTTTAAAATTTGTTGAAGATTTGTTTTCTAACCTAATAAATTCTTCTTTAATTTTATTATTTACTGTAGTAAATTGTTCTTGTATTTTGAGTTCTTCTATTTTTCTTTCTTTATTTAAATTTATATTTAAGTTTTTAAAATTTGTTGAATATTTGTTGTCTAACTCAATAATTTTTTTATTTAAATTATTTATAAGTATCAAAAATTTGTTTCGTAAGTTTGTAGATAACGCAGTAGGCGTTAGTTCAGAACATTGTCCAAATTTGTTGACGTTCATTTTGATAATGACTAACTTTATATTAAAACAATCCATTTTATATTATTTATTAGTCAACATTTTCTCCTCATCTTCTATGTAATACTTGTTCAGGAATAAGTTTCCCCCAATCTTCGTAAAATACAGTATATTCTAGTATAACGTAACTTGTACACACTGTCTGCTCCACTTTTTCCATGTGAATAATATGATAATCTTTAAGTGATTGATATATCTACATACACTATACACTTCTCTATTTTTAAATAAAACTATAATATATGAATTAGGGCTAAAGTCATTTACTCTAATTTCTATGTTATCTAATATTTCATCTGTACTATATGGCAGAAACACACGATGGTGGTATGCAAAACACATTTTTTATATGTTTACTGTTCAACATACAAGTTAGAAAGTAATTTAATTTTTCATTTACTTGATATATATATATATATATATATATATATATATATATATATATATATATATATATATATATATATATATGATTTTTGATAAATTAACTTTTATTTTATCTATACTTTCAAAATGTCTGATTTATTGATCCAAGAATTATGGGCATTACTAAAACCAAGCCATTTAACAAACACTTGATCACTTTTTCTACGTAATACTTTTTCTACGAGGTAATCATTTGGATATTTTGTTTTTTGTAACTCAAATTCGTAAAAACCACCTTCAATTGGATTTTTTTTAGATCTTTTAATTTGTAAGTAATCGGGTTTGTACACTGAACTTTATCGATTACAAAAAATTCTGTTGACCAATTAGGTTCATACCCCTTTTGAAATATATGTTTATGTTTACTAATTTTTACAAAATCACCTACTTTGTATTTACTTTTGTAACAAATCTTAATATTATTATAAACATTTTTTAATAAATATTTCTCAACTTTCTTAGTCACGTCAACAGGTTTCATACAGGATGGCCCAGCGAAAATTATCAGTGCAATTTTTGGCCACTTAACATCAATTTTGCAAAAAACGCTCGAACACGTCAATTTTAATATAAAGGGGGACACCTAAATGGATTAGTACCAATGGCATAACTTCAACCCTAAAATGGGTGTGGACTGCACCTCAAAAATTTTAAATAGAAAAGGGTGTCAAACATGACTCAGTTCGAAAGGCCTTTCAATTCTCTTTTCAACAGTTTTTTTATTTTTCAAATCCGACCATTAGTTCCAGAGAAATATCGTTTAAAACAAATTTTATCAGGTGTTCAAAATTGCCATCAAGTAGGCTAAAACAAATATATATATATATATATATATATATATATATATATATATATATACATTATATATATACACATTTAAAACTTATCCAAAATTAAAATACAAGAAGTATTCATGTAAGTAATAATATTAATAATTAAATAATATAATGATGTTTTCTCTGCTTATTAGTAGGTGAAACCTGTTCAGAAAATAAACAAAAATCATCAAATTCAAGATTAGAAGAAGAAGAAGACAGCAAATAACGTTAGATTATTAAAACTTATCTGATATTATTTTATGAATATAAAAAACAAACACCTCTCAGTTTTCATCAATTGTTTGAAAGCATTGTTCTGAAGAATAACTATTTTGTGTACCGCTGAACAATGAATAGTAGTCTAAGTTCACTTAGTGATCAAACAATAACTCATATTCGAAAAGCAATAAAGTTAATAAAATCCGATGATGAAATTAATAGCTGGCGTAAAAATATATATAAAATAATTCCATTACTAAATAAATATATAAAAAGAAAGGCTATAAAAATAATAAAGAAGAAAATTAAATTAAAACTTGAAGCTAATTTAACAATTTTAAAAACATATAAAGAAAAAATAAAAAACTTAAAAACTAAAACTGAATCTGGATTATCTAAGAACGGAACACCAAAACATAACTTACTATGGCAAGATATAAAATCTGTTTTTCAAAAACGTATTAAAACCGGTGTGATAATAAACAAAGCGGGAATTAAAGATCCTAAAATATTTCTACAACATGCAATTACAATATTTAAAAATAAAATAAAGAAAGCATTACAGTCATCAGTATTAAAAGTGAATGTTATATTTAGTGGACATTTCTTTTTACCAAGTTCAGGTACAAGTGAAATTAAAACATTCAATACAAGAAACGAAGTAATTGACAATTCAACAAACATAAAAGAATGGTATAAAGAAAATGTATTAGATAAAATAATGAACGATTTAGAAGATTTTCAAGAACGAGACTCAGGTTGGGCTTTATATGAAGTTCTACACCTGAAAGTAAACATAAACTATTATTCACCGATCACTGCCTCTGGAAAGCGTTATGTATCGTTACCTGCAGACATGAAAGCAAAATATGCAATTATTAATGTTAACAATGATGTGGATTATTGCTTTCTTTGGGCCGTTATATCAGCGCTATATCCAGTACATAAAAATTCTAACCGTACATCTGCATACCCCCATTTTTCAACAATTCTAAAGTATGATGGCATAGAATTTCCAATAAAATTAAAAAATATTGTGAAATTCGAAGAAATGAATGGACTTAACATAAATATCTACACACTAGAAAAGGTGGGCAAGAAAAAGCATGATGTCGTACCAGTACGTCTAACCAAATGCAAATATGATAAAACAATACATTTACTGATGATGTATGCCGGAGACGAGGAAGAGGAGGAGGAAAAAGAAGCAGAAGAAGATCAGATTCACGTTAATGACAGCATGGATGTTGACATCACTGACAATGTTAGAAGACTTAGATCTCTTGAAAATTATCATTTTATGTTGATAAAAAATCTTTCACGATTATTGAGAAGTCAAATTTCAAATAATCGACCATTCTTTTGTGATAGATGTTTAAATCATTTTAGAAGCGAGTGTAGTTTAGAAAAACACAAAGAAAACTGTAGAAATATTAATGAGTGTAAAATAACAGTGCCCAAGGAAGAGAATAAAATATTGAAATTTAAAAACTTTTATCACAAAGAAAAAGTACCGTTTGTAATATATGCTGATATAGAATCAATTTTGGAAAAAGTTGAAGAAGCACATGGCAAAAATACGGTATATACACAGAAACATGTACCGTTTAGTATTGCGTATTACCTGAAATGTTCATACAAAAACACATATTCAAAATTTAATATTTACCGTGGAAGACACTGCATTGACTGGTTTGTTGAAGAACTCAACAATATAGCGAACCAAATTGAGATTATAATGTAAGATATTAAACCGATGAAATTAACTTCTAATGAAGAAATATATTTTATAAATAGTAAAAAATGTCATATTTGCGATGAAGTATTCACTCTGCATAACATAAAAGTACGTGATCATTCTATTTAAATGGAGAATACACAGGAGCCGCTCATCAAAATTGCAATTTAAATTATACAAATTCACATGCTATACCTGTTGTATTTCATAATTTATAGGATGCACACTTTATTATAAAAGAAATAACTACAAAAATTCCAGGCTCTGTATCGCTATTACCAATAAACAAAGAACGATATATATCCTTCACAAAATACGTAAAAAATACAAAAATTAATTTCAGATTTATAGACTCTTTCCGCTTTATGGCAAGCAGTTTAGAAAAATTAGCTTCTTATCTAACAGATAGTGAAAAGTTGATAACAAGAGCTCACACTGATTCAGAAGAGAAATTTATATTAGTTACAAGAAAGGTATATTCCCATATGAATATCTAGATGAGAAACTACCTAATATAGACAAATTTTACAGTTCACTTAAAGGGGAAAACATATCAAATGAAGACTATCAGCATGCTATAAATGTTTGGAATTTATTTGAAATTCAAAATTTAGGACAATATGCCGATTTATATTTAAAAACTGATGTTTTATTACTAAGTGACATATTTGAAAATTTTCGTGAAAGTTGTTTAGAAACATATCAGTTAGATGCATTACACTACTGTACTGCACCCGGATTAGCATTTAGTGCCATGTTAAAATGCAGTAAAATTCAATTGGAACTTTTAACAGACATTGATAAAATTTTGTTTATTGAAAAGGGAATCCGGGATGGAGTGTCACAGTGTTCAAATAGATATGGGAAAGCGAATAATAAATATATGGGGGAGAAATATAATTGTAATGAATCTGACTCTTATTTAATGTATTTTGATGTAAATAACTTATATGGTGCTGCCATGAGTAATTATTTACCCTACTCGGAATTTGAGTGGGTTGATATTTTAGACATATACAAAATAGATTTGATGAATTTAAGTAATGAATCTCCCATAGGCTACATTTTTAAAGTTGATCTAGAGTATCCGAAAGAATTACACAATGATCATAAAGATTTACCGTTATGCCCTGAACATTTTATACCACCTCATTCGAAACTACCAAAATTAGTAACAAATTTGTATGATAAAAAAAGCTATGTGATTCATTATCAAAATTTAAAACAATGTTTGAAATTGGGTTTAAATATCTAAAATTTATAAAGTTCTAAAATTTAAACAAAGACCGTGGTTAAAAACATATATAGATATAAATACAAACATGCGAAAACAATCAAATAATGAATTTAAAAAGAATTTTTATAAATTAATGAATAACGCGGTGTTTGGTAAAATCATGGAGAACGTTCGTAAATATAAAGATATAAAAATAGTTTCAAATTGGGAGGGAAGATACGGTGCAAAATCTTACATACAACAACTAAATTTTTATAATTGTACCATATTAGATGATGATATTATATTAATAGAAATGAGTAAAAAAAATATTACTTTTAACAAGCCCATATATGTTGGTTTCTCTATTTTAGACATTTCAAAAACTTACATTTATGACATTCACTACAATTATATTAAGAAAGATGTTTGTAACAATACAAAATTATTGTACACAGACACAGATAGTCTTATTTACTTATATAAAAATATTGATATCTATAACGTAATGAAACGAGATATTTATAAATTTGATACTTCTGATTATCCACATAATAATATTTTCAACATACCTCTTGTGAACAAAAAAATTATTGGTCTCATGAAGGATGAAAATAATGGCAAATTATGACAGAGTTTATTGGTTTGCGATCAAAAATGTACACGTACAAAGTCTTGCAAGATGATAATGTTAAGAAAAAATCAATAAAAAAGCAAAGGGCATAACAAAAGCAGCATTCAATACTATAACATTTAGTGATTACTATAATTGTTTATTTAACAATAAAACTATTAATATAAATCAATGTTCTGTTAGAAATAAGAAACATGTAGTACATACAATAAAACAAAATAAGTTAGCTTTAATTCCGTTTGACGACAAACGAATTATAAACTATTTATGTACAGATACACACCCATGGGGTTATAATTTTCAATAAATATTATCAAAGATAAAATATGTTAATTATTTACATCACAGTTCTCCCTAATCACCCCCAACAAAAAAATACACAGGATGTGTAAGATACATCCAGATCCCAGATCCCAGATCAAATATCATAAAAGTTCATATTCCAGATTCCAGACCCAGATCCCAGATCAAAAATCATAAAAATTCATATTTCACGCGCGCGACGAAATAGATCCCGGATCTAGATTCTTAACCTGGGGACTGCCAACTAAAGTGAAGTGAAGTGGAGAGTGCACCCCCACAAAAAGAACTTCTAACTAAAGTGGAGAGTGCACCCTACAAAAGGCACTCATAACTGAAGTGGAGACTGCACCCCATGGGCACTCCTAACTGAAGTGGAGAGTGCAACCCCGTAGGAACTCTTAACTGAAGCACCATCATAGGCACTCCATTCTAACGTAGAGAGTGCACCCTCCATAGGCAATACAAACTGAAGTGTAGTGTGATGACGTGAAGAGTGAACTCCTAAAGGGGACGAGGGTTGAAGTGAAGAGTGCACCCCTAAAGGGGATGAGGGGTAAAGTGAAGAGTGTACCCCTAACGGTGACGAGGGGGTGAAGTGACGAGTGACGGGGGTGAAGCATCGAAGGGGTTCGGATTCGAAAGGGTTGTGCAAGAAGTACGTGAAGAACTAACATACCGGATGTCTTCAGCTGAAGAATAGTCGATGTAGATTACCACGGTCATCGAGAACACCGGAAGTGAGGCAGAACGAGTCTAGCTATACTACTTACGTTGTATATTGTAAGCTACATGGACTGGATTCTAGAATACCTACCAGACTTGAAATAGCAATTTTCTTGTTACAATGTTTTCTTTTATCTAAAATATGATAAACAATTATAAAATTCGGGCGCGGAAGCAAATATTTATATGAGTTTTTACAAAAATAAATTCAGATTTTATCTATTCCCAATGAACACGTTGTACTCGTATATTGTAAGCTACATGGGCTTGATTCTAGAATACCTACCTCACTTCAAATAGAAATTTTCTTAAAAACGAAGATGGTTACTGGAAATCAGCCACTCTTTATTGTATTCAGCCTCTACAGTTTTGACCCCACATGAGTCTTCTTCAAGCAATTTTCTTGTTGCAATGTATTCTTTTAGCTAAAATACGATGAAGAATTATAAAATTCGGGCGCGGAAGCAAATATTTGTATGACTTTTACAAAAACAAACTCAGATTTTACCTATTCTTGAAATGGATATTTTTGTTAAAACATTCATATTCATGCTTTAGGATCTATACTATAGATGGTTTTAAGCATTGGACATGCAAAAGTGACCAAAACGTGGTACCATTCAGATAATAAACATTCAATTTTCGGGTGTCATTTTAATAAATACGTTGTATATTGTAAGCTACATGGGCTGGATTCTAGATTACCTACCACACTTGAAATAGCAATTTTCTTGGTGCAATATTTTCTTTTAGCTAAAATATGATGAAGAATTATAAAATTGGGGCGCGGAAGCAAATATATATATATATATATATATATATATATATATATATATATATATATGATTTTTTACAACAATAAGGTCAGATTTTACCTATTCTTAAAAAGGATATTTTTGTTAAAAAATTCATATTCATGCTTTAGGATCTATAATAGGGATGGTTTTAAGCATAGGACATGCAAAAGTGACCAAAATGTGGTACCATTCAGATAATAAACATTCAATTTTCGGGTGTCATTTTAATAAATACGTTGTATATTGTAAGCTACATGGGCTGGATTCTAGATTACCTACCACACTTGAAATAGCAATTTTCTTGTTAAAATGTACTCTTTTAGCTAAAATACGATAAAGAATTGTAAAATTCGCGCGCGGAAGCAAATATTTATATGATTTTTTACAAAAATGAAGTCAGTTTGTACCTATTCTTGAAATGGATATTTTTGTTAAAACATTCATATTCATGCTTTAGGATCTATACTATGGATGGTTTTAAGCATTGGACATGCAAAAGTGACCAAAACGTGGTACCATTCGGATAATAAACATCAATATTCGGGTGTCAATTTAATGAATATGTTGTATATTGTAAGCTTCATGGGCTGGATTCTACAATACCTAGCACACTTGAAATAGCAATTTTCTTATTGCAATGTTTTCTTTTAGCTAAAATATGATGTAGAATTATAAAATTCGGGCGCGAAAACAAATATTTATATGATTTTTTACAAAAATAAAGTCAGATTTCACCTATTCTTCATGAATACGTTGTATATTGTGAGCTACATGGGCTGGATTCTAGAATACCTACCAACTTGAAATAGCAATTTACTTGTTGCAATGTTTTCTTTTAGTTAAAATATGAGGAACAAGTATAAAATACGGGCGCGGAAGGAAATATTTATATGATTTTTCACAAAAATATAGTCAGAATTTACCTATTCTTGAAATGGATATTTTTGTTAAAACATTCATATTCATGCTTTAGGATCTATACTATGGATGGTTTTATGCATTGGACATGCAGAAGTGACCAAAACTTGGTACCAGTCTGATAATAAACATTAAATTTTCGGGTGTCATTTTAATGAATACGTTGTATATTGTAAGCTACATGGGCTGGATTCTAGAATACCTACCACACTTGGAATAGCAATTTTCTTGTTGCAATGTTTTCTTTTAGCTAAAATATGATGAACAATTATAAAATTTGGGCGCGGAAACAAATATTTATATGATTTTTTACAAAAATAAAGTCAGATTTCACCTATTCTTCATGAATACGTTGTATATTGTGAGCTACATGGGCTGGATTCTAGAATACCTACCAACTTGAAATAGCAATTTACTTGTTGCAATGTTTTCTTTTAGTTAAAATATGAGGAACAAGTATAAAATACGGGCGCGGAAGGAAATATTTATATGATTTTTCACAAAAATATAGTCAGATTTTACCTATTCTTGAAATGGATATTTTTGTTAAAACATTCATATTCATGCTTTAGGATCTATACTATAGATGGTTTTAAGCATTGGACATGCAAAAGTGACTAAAACGTGGTACCATTCAGATAATAAACATTCAATTTTCGGGTGTCTTTTTAATAAATACGTTGTATATTGTAAGCTACATGGGCTGGATTCTAGATTACCTACCACACTTGAAATAGCAATTTTCTTGTTAAAATGTACTCTTTTAGCTAAAATACGATAAAGAATTGTAAAATTCGCGCGCGGAAGCAAATATTTATATGATTTTTTACAAAAATGAAGTCAGTTTGTACCTATTCTTGAAATGGATATTTTTGTAAAAACATTCATATTCATGCTTTAGGATCTATACTATGGATGGTTTTAAGCATTGGACATGCAAAAGTGACCAAAACGTGGTACCATTCGGATAATAAACATCAATATTCGCGTGTCAATTTAATGAATATGTTGTATATTGTAAGCTTCATGGGCTGGATTCTAGAATACCTAGCACACTTGAAATAGCAATTTTCTTATTGCAATGTTTTCTTTTAGCTAATATATGATGTAGAATTATAAAATTCGGGCGCGAAAACAAATATTTATATGATTTTTTACAAAAATAAAGTCAGATTTCACCTATTCTTCATGAATACGTTGTATATTGTGAGCTACATGGGCTGGATTCTAGAATACCTACCAACTTGAAATAGCAATTTACTTGTTGCAATGTTTTCTTTTAGCTAAAATATGTTAAAGAATAATAAAATTCGGGCGCGGAAGCAAATATTTATATTAATTTTTACAAAAATAAAGTCAGATTTTACCTATTCTTAATGAATACGTTGTATATTGTAAGCTACATGGACTGGATTCTAGAATACATATCACACTTGAAATAGCAACTTTCTTGTTGCAATGTTTTCTTTTAGCTAAAATATGATGAACAATTATAAAATTTGGGCGCGGAAGCAAATATTTATATGATTTTTTACAAAAATAAAGTCAGATTTTACCTATTCTTGATGAATACTTTGCTCGATACCTTGTATATTGTAAGCTACATGGTATGGATTCTAGAATACCTACAACACTTGAAATAGCAATTTTCTTGTTGCAATGTTTTCTTTCAGCTTAAATATGATAAAAAATTATAAAATTCGGGCGCGGAAGCAAATATTTACATGATTTTTTACAAAAATAAAGTCAGATTTTACCTATTCTTGAAATGGATATTCTTGTTAAAACATTCATATTCATGCTTTGGGATCTATACTATAAATGGTTTACTCTGAGATAGCGCGT